>VYXF01011899.1:830464-850238 GCA_013397295.1 Polioptila caerulea
GCTGAGTGCGGTAGGAGCCGGCGGCCGGCCCGGGGGAAGGAGCAGCCGCACCCCGTGAAGGTGATGCTCGGGGCCGCGGCCGCCGGTCCCCGCGCTGTCCCCGCGCTGTCCCCTCACTCAGAGCCACGCAGCGGGACCGCGGCAGCAGCAGCGGTGGCTGAGCGGTGCCGGCTCTCCCGTAAGGAAGGAAGCCCGAGTTCTCCGTGTGCGGGAGGGATTTGCCGTTGTCCGCTCCGCCTCCCCGAATGCACAGCGGGGAGATGCAGCCTCTCGGGCTGCGCGGTCCCATCCGGCGCTGCCCCGAGCGCCAGCCCTTGTTCCCTGCATGGCAGCTCGTCCCTGCCCGGGACTGCGCAGGGCTCAGGGGCAGGGATGCTCCTGCACGGTGACAGCACCGGCATTGCCTTCCCGAGGGGTGCCCTACGGAAAGGCACTTTAATTATGCAAGTGTGTGGTGTCTGAGCTTGTGTAGTACCCGAGCCCAACCCAAACAGGCTTAGAAAGTCATGTATTGGCCTTCAGGTAAGTGGAAGAAGGCTGGAAATGTTTCTACTCCTCCTCTCCCCAGTGCAACGCAGGTGGAATACAGGTTACCCTGAGCATCTTGGAATAATAGAGAATATTTTCAAATGTTCACAAATAACTTAAGTGCCTCTTGCCCTTGGAGCGTGCGTTGTTCTGCAGGGCATAAACAGCAATATTTGGCCTTCATCTTATTGGTGTGTGTTTGCAGCCTGTAACAGAGGAGCAAAATTTTAAGGAGCTTTAGAAATCAATATTGGACCTAGTTTTCTGCATCTTGGTGGTAGAAGTTTCTATTCCAGAAGCAGAGCTTCTTTTGATGTGGTTGCAGCTATACTGATGCCAGTCTGTTCATAAAGGTGTCCCTCCTTCTCATGGGAAGGAGTTGAGCAACACTTGTGGGAAGAGTAAAGCTCGTGTGCTGTGACTGTTGGTAAGGAATCACACCTCTACCCAATGTGCATTCCTTTCAGGCACACCATAGCTGCAGGTGTGTTATCATTTGGTGTTTGGTTTTAATGTAATTCCAGTTTGTTCTGTAGAGAACAAGCGCGTGAAGGAGGAGCCGTGAGAACTTTTCTTTCTTTGTAGATTAAATAAGTCGGAAAAAAATCCAACGGCAGGGCTAGTTTTGATGTTAATCTGCAAGCCTTTAAGTCATAAAGGCTATCTGATACAGGCTTCTGTAGGCAGTATTTCAGTTGCCTGGTTTTTAATAAAGAGCTGGGTTTTGCTGCAATGACATTGAACACTGCGTGGGTTAAACAATACATCTGAGTGGTTTAGAGTTGTCTATGGTGAAGCCAACAGAGCCTTCTTTGTTGAAGTACTGATTTATAAATCTGATGGATGTGAGTCAGTGTTATGCTGGCAGTCGTTTATTATATTTCAGCCTGGACTTGAATAGCAGGAAGTCACTTTTTGGCCCTCTTGTAAATCTTGGGATGCCTAAGAGACCCATTTCCCTGCTCCTTGTACGGGGACTGTCAGTTTTCCAGTTAGCTTCCTTCCCTTGCTGCTTCTCCCTTTGCATCCCACTCTCACTGTTGCTTTGAGAATTTACTGCTTCTAAACTGGAACATGAAGTTTGGGGTACATTTGGTGATCCTTCATGTACATCAGCAGGTATTGCTGCCACAGCTGTGTCTGTGCTGAGATTGCTTAGGGGTTGCACACACAAACTGAGCAGGAGGGTGATGTTCAATGCCAGGGGCAGGAGCACCCAGCTGGGATTTAAAGCTGCAGCTGAGTCTTCCTCTAAGGAATGAAGTTAGGGTGGGGAAAAAGTGCAGAGCCAGGAAGGTCTTCTCACTTGGGCTGAAGCTCAACAACAAAAGCTGCAGAAGATACTTGGAGTTTCTCATTTGTATTCCCAGTTTTAGGCTGACGTGCTCCACGGACAATGAGGGACACTGGGGATGCCAGCTCTTTCTTTGAGAGTAACAGATTTTAAATCAAAACTGCTCTGATGTTTCACGTCTGTCCTGTCCCCAAGGCTAAAATATTGGTAAATATTGGTAATCTATGGCTGCAGTAGCCCTTGCACTTCCAAGGGCTGTGCTGGGAATGTGGAGTGTTCCTTCCTATGGCGGGGCTGCCCAGGACACAGAGAGTGCACAAAGTCCCTGTGCCTGTGCTGTGTGGTTTGGTGTTGTAGTGTGTGTGTAACTTACACACTCAGAGTATCACTCAGGTCGTGCTCTTCAGCACATCTGACACTTATGCTGCCACGTTATGTAGTTCCTTTTTTTGGAAGGACAAGTTCATCGTTTTATCCGGGTGCTCAGGAGTGTGCAGTGTAGTTAGTGGGCAGCTTTATGCCATTAATTGATTTAGGTTTTTTTAATAATTTTGAGACCTTTTCCATCACCACTGTTGTATAAGAAAAAATCCCCAGCCCTGGAACTTCTCTTAATTTCAGTAGAGCAAAGATCTTGCATCTGCTCTGTTTTGGAGGCAATAATCTGACTTTGTACTTACAGCAGAGTAGTGGGAGGTTTTTTGCTTTGTTTTTGTGAAATGCTCAACCAGTTGTAATCTTACTGGATTTTGTTTAGTGCTGTACAAGTCACAACTTCAAGATTACAATCACTGTTATGATGGCAGCATAGTGTGAGTTCAGGGATACTACTGGGAATAGGAGGTGATTTTTCATTGCATGGGGGTTGTTTTTTTGTTGGAGAACAATCCTGCCTCTAAAAGTGCAAGTCTGTGGTTATGTGGGAAAGGATTTTAAACTTTGTCATAAAACAATTCCATTACCCATGTGATTTCTTACTGGTGACAGTAATGTGGGTTTTCCTGTATCTTTTTTTTTTCTTTTAAAATCTTGAAAGTATGAATCTGATTTCCTATAAGAGAGTGAACTTGGGCTGGTCCCTCTCAGTGCTTTGCCAGTCTCTGTGTTCTTTTTGCACTCTCTCAGGCTGAGCTCTTGCCTATATAAAAAGTACTTGTAGCTTATTCCCATCTTGAAAAGGAACTGCAGATATCAATATATGAATAGAGATATATGCACTTGTCACCCTAAATATTTATATTAAGCTTATAAAATAACAACTATTCTGAATCTTCCCTACATCAGTGCTTTAGTAAAAATGGTTTTAACAGAAATATTTATGCTGGTGCAAATATGAATATAGGGTATGTAAATGGGAAGTTTTTATGGGGAAATATATTATACAGAAGAAAAACACACTTTAAAAAGCTGGGAAATATCAGCATGAAGACTGACCACAGTCACCCTCTCTGTGTGTGCTGCATGGCGAGCCCCTGCCTGCTGGATAATTAAAGGCTGTCTTGTGTGGTTTACATTGTATTTTTTTCCACAGGGCTGGTACTTCATTCAGGGCACAAGATGGATGTTGTGTAGTGAATGAGCAGCTATTCAATATTCTTATCCTCCTCATACAATGTGTCACCCTGTGCCCCATTTGCGACACTCCGGCCGTACCCTGTGCTGAATAAAGAACTGTTGAACTCTCCATGCTGTAGCACTGATCACTGAATGCTCCACAAATGTCACTGCACGGCACTGCTGTGAAATGAGGTGGTATCCTCCTCTCTTTGTGCATGCTGGAGGGGGAAATGCCACCAAAGACTAGAGCTGAAATTGTCCAAAGGCACCACTGATTTTATATGCCCCGTTTTTGCCAAACACTAATTCTAATCCCAACGTTTTCTTGTGTGTGTTTGTTTGTTTTGTTTTTAGTAAATGCTTTCTGTGCTTAGATCATGGACCTCATTGTTGTGAACACTCAGCACTTTTGCAAAGTGAGCTTTAGGTGCTCTGAAGAGCAGCCCAGGAGTGAGAAGCTCAGCTGGTTATCCCTGATGGAAGCTGTGTGCTGCTCTGCTGCTCAGGGCAGCTCTGTAGCAGGCTGAAGCTGGCCTGGCTCTCCAGGGCAGCATGTAATGGCAAATCTCACAAAATATTCCTTCTCTTGTGGTGATTCCCTATCTTGCTAACGTGGTTATTTTGGCACTTCTTCTCTTGGGATGGTGTGGGAGAGGAAGACACCCAGTTACAGACAGGCATGTGCTCGAGCACTTGACAAAATTCCATCTTGTTGACAAGATTTTCATTCACTTGCAACCAGTTTGTGTGCCCCATGTATAACGAGCTGCAAGAGAGGGTACACACCCTGCTGAAAAGCACATTATCCTTATCAGAATTACAGAATTTCTAGGTTGGAAGAGACCTTTCAGATCGAGTCCAACCCATGTTCTAACACCTCAACTAGATCATGGCACCAAGTGCCACATCCAGCCTTTTTTGGAACACATCGAGGGATGGTGACTCCCCCACCTCCCTGGGCAGATGATTCCAGTATCTGACCACTCTTTCTGTGAAAAAGTTCCTCCTTAATTCTAGCCTGTATCTCCCTTGGCGCAGCTTGAGACTGTGTCCTCTTGTTCTGTCAAACATGATCATGTAAAAGATGTCCAGGACAAAATAGACTAAAAATGTAGAGGGAGTCTTTATTCTGCTGCTTCCTAATTCTCAAGAAGAAGATTTTTCACCCTAAACATCTTATACCACGTTGGGATTAAAGTTCCTGTTTAAGAAAAGCAGGAATAGGACAAAAAAATGCTCAGGAATGCCTGTGATGTGTGTATCTTGTAGCAGCCTGCACACTGTGGTACCAGCTGCAGAGGCAGCAGTGTGCACTGCTCCAATGGACTGTCTTTAGTGGTGAAGGAATCACAATATTTTCCAATAGGGCTCCCAGTAATTACCAGATACTACAAGAACACTTGGGCATGGGGATCTCTGTGGTTGCCATCTGCCCAGTACTTCCCAGTGCAGACATGGCAATGCTGCTGTGGACAGCAAGGAGGTGGAATGCTAATTATGGATCTTCCTTTGCAATGAGGAGCCTCTGCAACGGGAGTCCTACTCGGTTCCCACTGCTGTATCCAAAATGTGATGCCTTTTCAGTTGGGAAATGGAGATCTTCTGCATTGGAATGTGTTCACCCCAAACAAAAACAAGTGGGAAACTTTGCAAACTTTAAGAAAGCTTTACCCAGTGTAAAAGCCAGCAATGCTGGCTGCACCTGTGATGTGATTTGTGATTGTTTGCTGAATCTCCAAACAACTTAGTGTCCTCAGCAGTGCCACCTCTATGCTTTAGATCACTCAGTAAAGTAATTTCTCTCCTGCTCTCATTTCAAATTTCATAGGAAGGGCACAGGCAAGCTACTTCTCATTTCCTGCTCTGTTTTGTTTTGGTTGGTTTTGTTTTCATTTGGGTTTTTTTTCCTGATAGTGACTTCCCTCCACATAAACAAAAAGATCATTAGCCTCAGGCAGACACATGGTGTGGAGAGCTTCAGCCAGCATATTTGGAGCTTGGCAAAGTCTGAGCTGCTTCAAACAGGGTCTGGCAGTGGAAGGTGTCTGAAAAGCTGGAGCTGCACTGCTCTGAGTGTGTGAGGATGGAGGGCTGCTAATGGATGGCAGTGCTGTGTGAGGCAAGGTGGATGTTCTCTACAGGGATCTGAACTGCAAACTAATTACTTTCACAGTTGTAGCTAATGCTGAAGGGGTGCTCTGTGCAAGTGTTAAGTGTGAATTTTTGTGGGAAGGGGGTGAGGAGTCTGAGGGATCCCCTGGTCCTGGGGACCAACCATGCCTGTGCAGTCACACAGCAGCATGAATGTACTTAGTGTCTCCCTTTCCCCAGCAGAGATGCCATCTCTGTGTAGTGGTAATCTGTTTTTTTCACTCATTAAATGCCTGGTGGCATAAAGATCATCATCCATCTTTTTAGGGAGGCTGCACTCATCTGTAGCCATGGATCCATTTTCAGAGTTATCTGCGAATTTTTATTTTTAAAGCTCAAACTCCACCCCAACAGTGCTCTCTTTTTGACTTGACGTTTTGGAGCTTGTGATCCTGTTGCTTGGTCAGCACCATCTGCTTCCAGAGCAGGCAAAATGTCTTGCTTGCTTCTGTGCCACCGTTGGCACCATTCTCCACTGGGACATCTTAAATTGAGCTGTCTCCTGTGCAAGGGCATCCCTAGAGGAAAAGCCTGGAGGAGTGCAGTTAATTACATGCAGTTCTTCCCGGGCTCCCTTAAATTTGGGAGTGTCCTCATTCACAAATATGCATGATTTCATTGAATTTTGTTCTAATTGCCACAATTTAAAAAAGTCAGGAAAAGAGCTTGGCAATTCCCTGGTGAGAGGACAGCTCAGATGCTTTTCCTGAGAAAGCCCAGTTACCAGGCATATAAATCCATGATGGTTGGGATATTCAGACCTGAATAATGTGTCTTGCGAAGAGAAGTTGAACTCCATGACTTATTCTTATTGTTCCCCTGCTCAGTGAAGCATTTGAGAACCAAGCCATGCAAGCTTTATAAATAGCTCAGCCAAAGTTTTCTTTACTTCCTCTAATGTGTTCCCTCTGAAAAGAAAACCCACAGTGTCTGTGTCTGGGCAGCATTTTAAAAGATCTGTGTGTCACTAGGAGGACAGAAAAGCTGATGGGTATTCTCTCCACTGAGGAATGTGGGGAGGCAGCAGGTGTCACACAGATGTCAGAAAGTTGATATTTTTATTTTGCCAAAGGAAGGAAGGGGAGACTGAGGAGGATGGGTTGGAATAAGATGCAGTTTTACCATCTACAGTCTTGCTCTGTTTAGCCACTTCTGTCTCAGTGTTTTGGGAGGGAACGAGCACTGTCACAGCTGTGCTTCCTCTGCATTATGTTACAGGAGACTTAAACCCCAATAAGTTGCTTTTATAATGTAATGCTTGCATTTTGAGAGCATTCCTTTGACTTTGAAATCAGTCACATCTTGCCCTTGTGCCATTTCTGACTGCTGAGGCTGCCTTGCAGAGGAGCTTGTGAGGTGTGTGCTGCTCCCTTGGGCAGCCAGAAACCTGAGCCTCAACTGTGAATTGTTCCTGTCACATTGCAGAGATTTTAGATTTCACTGATACCCTGGAACAATTCGGATCATGGGCTCGCTGCTGGCCAGAGACTGTTGTGTGCCAGCCCCTGCAGGGACCAAAGGCTGGTGGAAGGATTCCCCAGGCTTCAGCCCTTTCTGACTCTTCAGTTCTGCTTATGGCAGCCCGAGTGGGGTGCCAGCAGCAGGGCAGTCCTGTCAGGCACTTTGCTGGAGATGATGAGCTGTGCTGGCTTCTGGGAGGTGACAAACACACCTGAGTCCACGTGCCCTGGGGAGCAGAGAGCCTGGAGTGGGAACCCCAGGCTCTCACAGAGGGAGTGCTCTGGTCCCTGGGGCACTTGGGCTGTGCCCAGCTCTAATGGGGAGATGCTGCTGCAGAAATGAGGGGCAAAAGGCACTTTTTAGGCTTTGACCTTCTCCTTCTCTGTGTCATCCTCATTGCATGTACGCCACCTCTTCCTCTTTCCTGCCCCCCACCCCTCGCTGAACACAATTTTTAGTTTGTGGGCTGCATTTGTTTGGGTTTGCATTTTTCCTGGTTGTTTTTTGTGCTGGAATCTCAGGATCACTGGGTAGCTGGGAGGTTTTCTGGAGCACGGAGGGATTTTTGTGACTGAGACTCAACATAGGGAGGAAATGTAGATTCTGTGGAGAAGGGCATGGTATTGTGAGCTGAAAATCTGCATTCAAATGTTTTGGGTTTTTTATAAATACCAGTTAAAACTGTCTGCTTGGAAGAAAAATACTCTGTGAAATACTGTCTTGATACTTTCCCTGCCTTACCTCCACACAGGAAATTCACAATTTGATACCACTGATTTTTCTCTGCTGATGAAAGGCATGGAACAAATTCCTTTTAGACTGTTAAAGCTGAAAGATATTTTCTCTCCTGATCCCTTAACACTACCTGTGCTCTCATTTCTCCCAGCTCCTGTGAAGTTCAGCCTCATCTGTAGCATTTTGTGGTTTTAGGTGGTGAGTGATGCAGGACTTCACTTGCTCATATTTCAGAAGAATATGGATTTGTTTTTAACAGCACTTCAAATATACACAAGGAAAATGCTTCTTCTTGTCTGTTTTCCCCAAACAAAAATAAACATGAAATTTGAGTGGATAGTTCTTAAACATCTACATATCCTTGTGATTCCAGGGGGATTATTAATGTGAGCAAGGGCAGTGTCCACTGTCCCCTCAGAGCCACCTGTGTGCTGCCATCCCACCTGGACACTGCATCCCCTGGGCAAGGCACAGGGACACACCTTGAAACTGGGTGTAACCCACTTCAGAACCAGCCAGTGTAGCCTGAATGTCACTGTCGAGCCCAAACGGGAGTTTTATGGTACAAAGGAATTTAAGAAAATGTTATTTGAAACTTTGTTTGCCATTGAATTATTCTGCATTAGGAGGTTTGAGAATCTGTTGCTTCTAGGAGAGGTCTAAGCAAAATCTAAATACTGCAAAGGTATTTAGTGTTCAGGATTATTTTGGGAGGGGGCTGAGGAAAAGCCTGATAAGTTATGTACTTGACCACATGTAGTTAAAAATATTATTTGGAATATAAACTTCCTTGTCTGAAGACCAGCTTTATGCACGAAGTCAAGAAGCACAAAAAGCAGTTCTCCTCCTGGCCTCCATAAGTATATGTTAATGCTGCTGAATCCTGGAAATTATGCAGGGCATGCTTTTTAAATGTTGATTTTGACTTCTTGCCTGGGACCAAGTGTAAAGTCTTTCCAAGGAAATACTTAGAAGACTTGCAATGAAACCCAAAAGCTGCTGCCAAACCTTAGTTTTTAGAAAGGGAGTAGGGGGCAATCCAGCCTGTTAAAAACTTCCAGTTGTTTGTAATTAAATCCACTTCTTCTGTGCACAATAAACATATACTTAGAAAAAGATCATTTTACATAATACTTATGTGGTTTTGTGCTGCTTTTCAGCTGCTAAAAATCAAGCAGTAGGTTTGCTGTTTTTGTCTGGGAAGGTTTCAGGGAGCTGGGAAGCCAGGGCTGATGCAGCTGTGCCACCGCAGTGGCACGGATCCACAGATCCAGTGGTGACACACAAAGCGAGCCAGGGAATCCTTTTCTCATCCTGAGCCATCTTTCCCACTGGTTCAAGTTTGTTTTGGATTGGCAGGGATGGGAATGAGGAGGAGATAAAAATATCCCGTCCGCACGGCTCTGCTCGCCAGCAGCAGCCCCGCTCGTGGCTTTGGTGGAAACTCTGGGGTTGCAGGAACTTCTCATCACTTTGGGGGCTGGCAGGAGGCAGGAGTACCAAATCCTCACCACCCTGAGCTTGGTCTGCCACGGTTCATTCAAGATTGTTTCAAATCCACTGCCATAATTTGTCTGGAGGATGGGACATGTAGGGTGAGGGGGACAGCCCGAGTGTGAGTTTATCCAAGAGATAAATTTTATATTCACTCTTGACAAGGGATGGGACTTTTTTCCAGGATGGCATGGAGAAATGGTCAGTTTTTACTGGGCAGGTTGCAGGAGCTGTTGGGTGCTGTGATGGAGTGTACACAAGGCATAGAAAGAGCAGAGAGGAGCAGCTTTGAGGTATTATCTCATAAGTGACATAAGAAAAATTACGAAGCCTTGTAGAGCAGATTTGTTAGGATTTGAGATGAAAATCCCTGTTGCTTGATGAGATTATCCCCCAGCATATGGCAGGGAATGTAACAGAGAGATAGAATTAGCTGCTAATGATCTGGACACCTCTTGCAAACAGATGTTTGTAGTCCCATATAACTGCTTGCTATTTTCTTCGTCCAAAATCTGGATTACTCAACACCAGGCCTGACAGGGTATTTAAATGCTTACTATCTTCATTTCCCACCGATTTCACTCAGTACAGATCAGCTCTTTCTTAGGAATACTGCTGGAGTAATCGGATGTGAAACTGGGATGGAGAATCAGGGAGGTGGCTCTCAGTGCCAGTGCCAGTGGATGGAGTTAGCCAAGGGCCAGGGAGTGGTGGGGAAGCTGCAGGCGTCTCCTTGGGCAACCCAGGACATCCCCAGGGCACTGTGGCACTACCCTGCTGCTGCTGCAGGGGCACTCTTCATTTGGGGTTTCTTGAGGAGTTTTTGATAGATCTCTCTGGCAAATGATGCTGTAGTTAAGGAGGGAGTTGCTCAGACTCAGTGCTGCTGCATGGGCAAGCACTTGATGTAAAAACCCCTGTGTTACACATTTTGGTAGTTTTGGTACCCCCTTACTCACCCTGATTTCAAGCTGTTGTCAATAATACCTGACTTACCCTCACCGTTGTTTAAGGCACCTAAGTTTCCAACTCAGAGGTATCATTCCCATAATTCCTCTTTGGAATCTCTTAGTTTATTTATGTGTTACTTGAGCAATCTGCTTTATAACGCTCTTGCAATGCTTAAATTTCTTTACATTAAAGAAAAAAAAAAGCGCTTCCAAGTTACTTTTCTTAATTTACATTATTGGAGGACATCTTCTTGGAGCTGGAAACCTTTATTAAGGTGGGGGAAAAAATGGTTAGCTGTCAGTTCAGTTCATCTATTTTCCACCTCTTCCTTCTTGTTAAACTTCCTTTTGGACTTAATCTTTTACAGTAAAAGCAAGACCTTAACCTCAACTTCTCTTTCTAAGTTAGATTCTTTTGACCTGGCGTCATCTTTGTTACAAGGCTTCACACGCTGCAGTACAATAATATTTTTCTTGTGTTGCAATGAGCAGCACTGCAGACATTATTCCAGATGGGGTCATTTTTTCTCTAAATTAGCAACTGCCTTAATAGATATTTTCTGTGGCTTCCAAACTATGTGGCGTTGCTTGAACGAAAATGGAATTCCACTGAGAGATTTCAAGGCTGGGCTTCCAGAAATAATTTTTGTATAAAAAGTATTTGTACAGTGGAAACAAGTTTCCTAATGTATTGTGCTTGCGTGTTGTAGTTGTGTCTTTAGAATGAGATGGAAAATCTGAATATTATCTGGTATATTATTCTCAAAGAACAGCATTTTCATGCAGGCTACCTTATTGATGTATGGGTTAAACTATGGCAAATGTATTTTGGAACAACTGGAATATTTCTTTGGATCAAGAGCAAAAAGCCCAGTTCTCTACCTCCAGAGATACTTGTAAAGCTTCACCTCAGACTGGTTAATTATCTGTCATTTTAAAGTAATCATTTGAGATTGCAATTTTAATGTGAACCACTTGCTTCTGGTCACTTGAAACTTCCGTGGAGAGGTGTAGAGGGTCCTTAAACAAAATGTGGATTTGTGAAATCCTTGGTGGTGGCTGCTCTAGCAGGACATGAGTGGACTCTCAGGAGCATTTGCTTGAGTTATTTGTCACTGATCCTTTCACACACTCATCCTTTCACACACTCATCCTTTCACACCCGAGGCCTGGGAGATGCTGCTGGAGCTTTTGTGTTCGAGGAGAGAAAGGGGGATTTTGTTACAGCCAAAAAGTGGAAGCTGTGCCTGCGGGGTGGGAGAGATCCCTGCCAGCTCCAACAGGGCTGGGAGGGCATGAATTTGTGAGGTCTGTGGGGGCAGTTTCGAGCTCTCCTGTGAAGATGGCACAGGAAGAGTGCGTGCCTTGGCCATTAGGAAATTGTCCACACTGCATGCATTATTAAAAGATATTCCTTTTTTTTTTTTTTTAATTTTCTCTTCCACCTGCATCCTGCTATGCATAGAGAAAGTTTTGCTTCTGTGACTTGGGAAGCAGCAATTTTTCAGTGCTTCCCAGAATTTCCTCCAGAAAGGGATTATGTCACATCTCACCCAGCTGCTTATGGAAAACAGTGCATCTGAGCACAGTGAGTTCTGGGAGGGACCCTCACACTCAGGAGCTGATCACAGCAGTGAGGACAGTGCTGGGGGAAAAGAGCTTTTCCTTGGATTAACTCAAGGGACAGTCAAACACTTTGCTTTGGCTGACTTGGCCCTATTTCCAAGCTGGACCTTCTCATTTCTCAAGTGGGAGTAGTGTCCCTGGACCTCTAAAACCGCCAGTGTTTTTTCTCCTCCTGTCCTTTGATTAAGGATGTGTTTGTTGACACTTCAGTGGGTTGTGGCTCTGATGACAGCAGCCCTTGTGTCAACCAAGACAGAGCTGCTCACTGTTGATAGTTCCTGGCTTTGTCTCTGCTTTCTAGATGCGGTCAGATAGAGGTTCTAATGGTCTTCCAAGCTGTAAGTAGGGATAATTCTCAGTAGAAAAGTCAATTCATTGGATTTTTGCATTTCTCCAACTGTTCCCTGTGCATATATATGGACTAGCAGAAGAACAATGACAAGGTTATGCAGATCTCCAAGCTTATTTTAATAGTCTGCCCGAAAAAACAGATTGTAGGATGAAATAGAAGGGCCCTATTTGCTCAATAAATGTTTAAAAAGTTAGTTTTGTACATATTTTAAGATAACTTTTCAATGGAAAATAAGTGACTGTGGTAGTGTTTCCAGTGAACAAAATGTGGTGTAAAGTTCAGATTTACGTTTCTTATTATAGCTTAGAGGGTTTCATCTTAAAGGAGTTTTAATCAGTGCCAAATGCTCTCAATATCTGTCAAGGTCAATTATAGATGAGATTTCTTTTTTTTTTCTATTTTTGCATGGAACAGGAAACATGAAGCATCTTATTGGAATTGTTCCTAGAAGGTTTGAACTTTGCAGATGTGTGAGGTTTTCATATATCGTGGTAAAATGCTAAATCTGAAGCTCAGCAAATTACTCTGCTGGCTGCTAACAGAAGATTCCAGCTATTGCTGGGTCGGCAGGAAAACGGATGAGACTGAAAGATTTCCAGCCCTGCCAAATGGAGATGTCCTGGTGGGTAACTGGTCCCATAGGAAAGGTGTAGGAGCAGCAATGCTGGGGCCTTGTTTTGGCACCTGTTTAGCCCTGGGTCCTGGCTTTATTAGCCCTGGCTTTAGCTCGAGGTTCCCTTACTCTCTCTTTGCACAACGGAGAAATCCCCACCAGAAAGTGGCGAGGTGAAAATCACACCCGAGTTTCCTTGGCAAAAATATCAAAATCAAATTATCAAAAATGGGTATCTTTGTTAAAGATTGAAATGCAATATTTAACTCAACATAAAGCCACTTATCATAGCCTTGTTTGGTGTTAATTTAGCATTTATTTAGCACAAACTTAGGCCAACTCAGGAAAACCTTTCCACAAAAGGAAGCTTGGCCGTCGGGCTGCTGCCATCCCAAGGCCCCTTGATCCATCTCGAGGGCTTCAGCAAGTCAGAACTCAAGGGTAGAATGTGCTGCTCTGGTTTCCAGCTTTAAAAACAGAGATCAGAATCATGTCACAAGTAGAGCTGGTAAAGTTGGTTGTGCAGTTTGTTATTACTTGGTTTTTTAAGCATAACTCTTCGCTACTGCAGAACACTGAAGCAGAAAGGGTTTGTTCATTTGCAGATAAAGTGCTGAGTTACTTTGTGCTCTATTCTTTGTTTTCTTATCTTTTCTTGACAAATGCCAGGTTTTTTTTTTCTTTTATTGCTTTTTCTTTATTAACTTTGTCCCTGTCTTTTTACACTTGGAGTTGGTTTTTGACATATAAGCATGCTCTGTACATGAATATATTTTTGTAAGGCTGACGCCGTAGTTCTCCCTAATCTTTGGCAGAACAGGTCATACACTCTTGGATGTGTTGTCCAGCACACCTCCTTTCCCATATTTCTATTTTCTCTAACTTAAAGTCAGGCTCTTTCTGAAACACTGTCAATGGAATTTTCAAATATTAAATTGTTAAGGACACAGAGCACTGTTACAAAATGATGGAGAAATACAGTGCTGCAGAAATATCAAAAAAACTCTGAGAAAGGTATTTTCTGTTGTCACTGTTTCCCTTTACTCTTTCTCTGTTAAGCAGTCAGTATTGATCAAAATTACAAGTCCTAGTTCACCCCCAATATATTTTTTTTGAGAAAACCATGTAACTCCTGCAATGAAAAACATTGAGCATGCCAGACAAAATTGAGAAAGAACAAAATACAGAAGTCCTATAATAAAAAAAGGAATGTTCTCAAATGCGTTGCATTGGCAGAACTTTTGAACAGAGTTTTCCCAGACTGGCAAGTTGTAACTTCACTCATAAAAGACTTTTCCCTCAGCTTGTTTGACATTGAAGCAGGATAAAACTGGGGGGCTGATTACACTTGTTCAGAAAGAGCTGAAATGTTTCCATAACCCAAGGAGAATAAAGCAGTCCATGACCTGACACTGGAGGCAGATGTGGAAAACAATCCCCAGCAAGGGGAGGATCTTGGAGCTGGCACTGAGCATCCCAAACTGCATCAGCGTCCTGCAGGACCTGGCTCCTGAAAGAAGGAATGTGGGAAGGCTGCAGTGGAGAATGCAGCAGGTGCAAGGTGCAGGAGGGATGTGGGTTTATTTGTGAGGGCCAAGAAGCCCTTGCAGGGAGGATGCTATTAAAGACCAGGGAAAATCGTGCAAAACAGGGTAATCAACATGCCCAAAAAGGACTAGTCATGTATCCCTTCCTAGATAAATGGGTGCTTACATCTTCATCCCCAGTTTTCTTTTTGCTTAGTTCCATGAACACATGCTTTCTCACACTTTCTCATTTAACCTAAAGCAAGGAAATTATAATTTAAAAAAAAAATCCGAATGAAACTGTTTTTGTATTGTCCTTCCACTTTATCATTTTGTGCAAATATTTGAAGGCATAACTAGGTGCTAACCTTGAATGTTTAATGTTAGGACTAACTTCTGCTCATTGTTTACCAAAATAGGGCCACTGTGTGACAGCAATAATGTAAGTCAGTGTCAACACCAGGCACTGACATTTTACCAGAAGACTTGAGTTCATAATAAAACAAAGTCAAGGTTTTTAGGGTGAGTTAAATTTACTGCAGCAGCGCCCTCAAGTGCTGTGACACTTCCTAGGCCCGATGGTGCCTGTCCCATGGGACACTGTCATGTGCTGGGGCTTGATTCTTCAGCACATTTAGCCCAGTAAGAGCACGTAAATTACTTTGGTGGAATTTTGAGTGCTCACACAAATCTGTGAGACTATTTCAATTAATACCAGAGTGAAGGGAAGGGTGCTGGTTTGGGGTTTTCCCTTTAATTGCTCTGTGGTAATAAAAGTGCTTTCAGGACCAGTTTGGTTGGAAGTGATGGTGGAAGGAGATGTGAGCAGAGGAGCTTTCTTCGGGCAGGTCAGCCATGGATCAGGTCCTGCCAGGTGCTGATCTGGAGTTTGGGATGCTCGGTGCCAGCAGAGCCCAGTGCACAGCTTTACAACTGCTCTGCAGCTTCCATGGCCTTTTCTTAGTCTGGGCTGCAGAGACAGAGGAGCAGAACCTCCTCTGGAGTGACTCATTACCTTAACAGAGAATTTAGGATTCAGGCATTATATCCACTCTCCTTTGGTGCTGAGGGAGCTGTGTCTGGTAGGCTGTGGATTTAACCAGCACACTCTTGGTATATTTATGGACAAAACTACGGCAGTGTAAAACAGCTGTGGTCTGCTAAGGTGTTACACATCCTAAACTGACATTATCATGGTTGTGCAAGGAGCCTGAGGCCCTGGACTCACTGGGCTGTGTCTTAGCCAGCAGAATTGCAGCTCTCCTTGAGGCAGCTGCTGGAGGGAGCCCTGGTTGCACTCACTCCTCAGCCTGTGAGTAATGAAGCCCCAGTGGCTCCTAGAATTGCAGCATCTCTCTCAGCTGTCTGACAAAGCTGTCTGTGTGATTTCCTCCGCTCTCCAGAATTCCCTTCCCTTGAGCTCTCCACCTCTTGTCTCCCAGCACGTCTGATCAAAGTAGGTCAAGTCAGCTTTGTTCGAAAGCAGAACTGCCGAGTGATGCTGCTGTGTCTGGAGAAGCAAATTCAGCCTAAGGGAATGATTCCGTGGGGGTAATGCAATCACAGCACCTAATAATTACCTCTATCCACAAAATGAACATCTGAGGCATTGCTCAGAGCAGAAGGCATCACTTACAACTCTCCCTGTGTAAAAGTAATGCCCTTTCCTCCTAATTATTAAGGAGTATTTTTGCAAAGATACTTCAAAGTCTTTATTTCATTTTCCTAGCATGTACTATTCAAATGTGTGTTCTGTAGTGGCCTTTTGTGTGGGTTTCTCTGGATCCAGAGGGAATAGCAATTTCTATAGTGATAGCAATCTGTGGAATGAGGAATTGCAACATTTGGGCCATACCCACTCCTTATATTTTAGTCTTGAATGAGTATTTCTAGAGTAAAACAGGAAGAAAGGAAGAGGCCAAAGGGAAGAGAATTTAGAAATCATTCAATTGTTTGACTTAAGAGAAAAATAATGACACATCTTTAAAATAAACAAATACAAAGGTCAATGGCCAGAAATTCAGTAGCCCAGGGCTTTTTTTGGCCACTTAAACAAGGAAGTTCTGAGGCTTTTGGCCCAAGTGCTTCTCTCTGCTGCACATGGGGAGTTTCACAGCTCCTTCCTTAGGTGACCTCGGGCTGATTGGCACAAAGGAAAAAGGATGGCTTTTCTTTTGCTGGGAGTTTTATCACTGTGGGGCGGTGCTGTGAAGAGTTGGTTACTGGATTCAGTCCCCGTTACAACTCCCTCAATGTTTCCTGCTGCAGGCTGGAGGAAGATGTGCTAAAGGTACATTCCCCTCCAGGTGAGACATCCAGCAGGCTCCTTAGGTATTTTGGACCAGAACACAAGGGCAGTGTGTGAAATATTGTATTTTAGATACATCACACCCTGTACTATGGTGTTGCAGGGACAACTTGCATTGTCCCTTTGTTCTCTTTACACCCCTACCATCGCCCTCCAAAAGGGAGGGGGGGGAAAAAAAAAACCCCAAAAATGCAAAACCAGAACGTGATGAAAAAAAAGGAAGTGGCATTATTTGGCAAAACTTCAAGGGGAACATGACCAGGGAGTTTGGTTTTGCTGACAGAAGAGGGGGCCAAAGCTGCAAGGACTGAGGGTGGATTTCAGGTTAATAAAGGAAGAGGGTGACAATGGGAAGGAGCCAGGGAAGGGAAGCAGCAGAGTGAGGGGCTGGGCACTCTGGGTGCCTGGGAGAAGCCTCTCCCAAGGGGGCTGTGACACTGGGGCTGTGCCTGCCCAGCTTGGGCCTCTAGCTGCCACTGTCCTCTGGCTACAGCTCTGACATCTGCAATGGGTTATTTGAGGGGGAAAAAGAGTTTGTTGAGCTATACTTTGCTTTAATAATAATAATATCAATTTCTATAATGTTACTGTGCAGGCATTTATTCATGGCTTGGGTGAAGCTGTACTTTTTTGTCTCTGTCTTGCTTCTGCTTTTGAAGCCCAGGGCATGGCACTTCCATGGCTAATTCAGGTTTTTTGGAGGGATTTGCAGTCTGCCTGGCTGGAAAGTACCTCCAGCCCCTGGGCTGAACTCTTTTTCTTGCTCAGAAAAATATTTTGCAGAGCAGCCATGGCAAGACAGGTTTGTCCAGGGATGCTTCCATCTTCCTGTGCTCTGCATGCATGTTTGGCTGTCATTCTGCTACAGCTTGGTGATGGCTAAAAGGGAGGATAATCGGAATTTCTTGCAAACACAGAGTTACAACACTGATAGCAATGTGGCAGCAAAGTTTCTGTTTCTCTGCTTAAAGCATCTGCTCCCAGAAAAGCATTTGCAGAACCACTGCTGCATTCTCCTATTAATGACTTTAAGGATCATGGTTTTCAGTGATTTTTGCTTCTAGCCTTTCTGAAAGCAGCCTGCAAATGGCACTTGATTGCTAATGTCACATCATGGGAGGTGGTTAGTCTGAACCCCTGCCTGTAGCTGGCATCTAAAAGTGAATGGAAATCGGTAAAAATCTGTATATTATAATAAAAAAAATTATAATGCATACAAGGAGCACAGTTGCAAGAATTCTGACCAGCCTGCTGCCTGTCTGGTTTGGTGATATATAAAATTTTGGACAGGCAGTGGTACACATGGACAGTTTTTGTTCCTGTATAAACAAAGCATGTGAGTGCATACGTGGTCGAGCTGTGGAGGGAAAATACAGCCTGAAAACTCCTGTGCAGGCAGGACAGGAGGTAATGTGACTTCCCACTGAAAAGCCAATCAAGAAGAGCATCAAAAAAGCAACTGAAATGGGGCTATTAGGAGGAATAAATGTAGGTAATGGTGTTGCCAACTGTTACAATCATTTTTTCTCTGGGTCTCACCATGGTTATTGCTTTTTCCCCTCAGCTACAATCCGTGGAGCACTGGCACTGAACTTCTGCTGTCAGTCCAAACAAGCCACGTTTTCTAGCTCTTAAGAGTTCTGAGAAACGTTTCAAGTGTTCCCAAAAGGCTCATAACTGGAAGGTGTATTTTTCCTTTAAAGTCTCAAAACTTTGGGAGTTTTCTGACCCCTTATTTTAAGTGGCTGGGATTTGCACATTTGTGATAACTTTCTCTAAAATAGTGTTGTGTGTGGCGTGATGTTTGTTGCCACTATTCAGTGAGGAGTGAGCTGCCATCCTCCTCCTGAGCTGGGATTCTTTGTTTTAGCAATGAGAGGAAAGTGAGGAAAGCTGTGCTTCCAAAGAGAAGTTTTAAAACACACAAGCATGTCCATGTGAGATGGGAGGTGACATTTGTGTGGCACCTGGATCTTCTCGTGGTAAGGAGTGGCTTCCACTGAAACGGGTGCCGTGCCCTTGGGACTCTGTTCACTCACACAGCTCCTTCTGCTGCATGTGCAGCCTCAAAGTCCTGCACATGCTAGTGGGAATTTCTGACAACGAATTCAGAAGGTATTACTGTGGGAATAAATCCCACATTGTTAAAATCTCCTGGATGAATAATTACTGCAGATAACACCGAGTGTTTATGCCTGTGCCAGTCGTGGTGCCACTTCTTCACCGACTTCTAGCGCTGACTCCAACATTGCCCTCCAGCCCCTCTCCACAGCCAAACCCAAGAACAACATCCAGACATGTCTGGAGTCACTCCAGGAGCTGTTTCCAGCATAATTTCTAGAGCCACCTCCAAAGCCATGTCTAGAGTAATTTCCATTTCTAAGGTGATTTATAGAAGAACCTTTGAACTTGCTGCCGGGTCAGGGTCTGCAGTCACTCCCAGCACTGTTCTGGCGAGTTCATGTGCTGATCACACACGGAGCCCGGCTGGAGCTGGTTTTGGAGCCCCTCTGTGCTGCCCTGCCGGGTGAGGTCCTGCTGGGGCCGCCTGCCAGCCCCGACCCCTCTGCTTTGCCCCCCGCTCCTCCCTGAACACCGGGCAGCAGGGCACGGAGGGCACGGGGGCACGGGGCAGCCATCTTTTCTCGCTGGGGGGTTTTTCTCTTGTTCTTGTGTTTTTTCCCGTCACTTGTGCCGCTCTCCCCGGGAAGCAGCAGGCATTTCAATGTGCGCTTTGTGGAGGCAGCGCTGTCTGAGCCCTTTAAGCGGGAGATGAGCTCAGGTAGAAGGAACGCAGAGAGCTCCTTTCATCAGCCAGGGCCCCGCCGGCGGCTGCGGGGCATGTCCGGCCAGTTATAAATGGATCATGTGTTGCTATTTTTAGCCGAGAGAGGATTGTAAATATAAAAGGGTATAAAGTGCAAAACTTAGCAACAGTGGCGTTTGTTTGCTTTCTTCTTTTTTTTTTTTCTTTTCTTTTTCTTCCCCTCCCCGTTGGCAGGAATGTGTTTGGAGAGGAATGAAGTTAGAGCAGGAGCTTTGCCCGTGGACTTTGCACTGCTTCTATAGACAGAGATCTATAGATCTGTATCGCCGGGCGGGGGGGGGAACGGGCTCCTCTGGTGCTGTTTGAAGAGATCCAAAAGTGAAGCCTGAAACGAGATGGAAGCGCTGGCAGG
>VYXF01011899.1:851244-864815 GCA_013397295.1 Polioptila caerulea
TGGTGGAAATCGGCTTCGAGATCCTTTCTAGCTCTGGCTGTAAATGTGCCTGTTTTGACTGGACCGGGTAACTGAGGCAGAAACAATTGTTGTGACAGACAGGGCAGACCTGGTTCTTGAAGCTGCCCCACCACAGGACAGGGACAAACTGGAGGCCCCGCAGTTCAGTGGCAATTTCATGTTTAATCAGATGTTTTGGGGTTTTTTTTCCTCCCAACCAAGTACCTGAAGGTCTCCACCTGGCTTTTTGTTGCCCAGGTTTCAGGGGTGGGTGTTTCAGGGGCGCATTTTTAACCCCTCCTCACGGGGGTAGCTCTCAGCTCTGGCTGGGGATGGAGGAGATGCCCTGGCAGGGTTGGACCTGGGGGATTTCTGCTGAAAAACTGGGAAACCAGACGTGATCAATGTGATTCCATTTGTCTATCGAGGGGTTCTTGCTGCAGCTGCAAGTGGCTCTCAAACGCAGGTTGCTGTCTCCCTGCTTTCCCAGGTCTGCTGCAGGGTGGTGCCAGTGCTGGAGGTGAAAGAGAGGGCGTTTATCTGGTAAAACGAGAAAGGAGCAAAATGTCCTTAATTGTATTTGAAAGGCTAAGCCCTGAGCATTTAATTACTTTTTTTTTTTGTTGTTTTTTGTTTTTTTTTTTTAAGGATTGGACATTCCGCAGCTTGTTTCTCTAGATCATTTTAAATTAGTTTTGATGTTTAAATATATTTCATATGAAGCCTGTCTAAATCTTTTAACCAGTATATTTTTGAAAGCACAAGTATGCTTTCATTTGATAGAGTACCTAGAAAAACCCTTTTTGTATTTGTGCAAAGCTGTTTTGTTTTTAAATTGGGTTGTTCCAATCCTTCTAATTTGATCATTTCAAATTTGATTTAGCACACAAAAATGATGCAGAAACTCCTGTTATGAATCTAAACTGAACATTCATTTTCTTATCAAAATATTATTATCGAAAAATATTAGTCATTTTTCTTGGCATAGTAAACAAAGAAACATGTGGATGTGCTAATTTATTCCAGACCCAGAAAAGAGGGATAGTTTATATAAGTAAAATAAATAATTCTTGACTATTTAATAATTGGATCACTTCAACAATAGTTGACTAATAGTCATATGTCTGAAATACATCTTGCCTGTTTCTATTCTTTAGGGAATTTAACACTCAAAGAGTGGTTTTCTTTTTCCAGGGATTGTCATTTTAAAATTGTTACCTTTTTATGTACTTAATAGTTTTTGTCTTTCATAACTTATAAAGTCAGAACTAGGGGGAAAAATGCTCAAATGTAGTTGAAATTAATCCCCTGGAAGTGTGCAAAGAAATTAAACTGAGAGATGGTAAATTGTGTGAAGGAATTTGAGTGAGCACAAGATAGAGTTATTTTACAAGTGTATTATTTTACTGCCTTGCATAGGTAGAAAAGATTTGGATTCTCAGAAATAGTGATGTGCTGATGTGTCATTTATTAGTTTTGTGTCAATGGATTTTTGAATTACACCCATCTAACTCCAAATTGCATTGGTGGCACAGGAGTGAAAGTAAAAAAAAAGTGATTTTTTTCTCACTCCTGTAGTATAAATGTGCCAAGCCATAGATGTGAAATTCCTGTATTTCTACGTATGGCTCTGCTAACTTGTTCAGTTGTTAGCATTGCCTGTTGAGTTCTTTTGCTCCTGTTTGTAACTACTGTAACACTTTGTGATGTTTTCCCAACTTGGAGAACACAGGTGGCACGTTGGTAGTTGATAACAGCCAGCTGAGATGTAACTCCTGGGATTAGGTTGTTTTAAATAACAGAATTCCACGTTTGTGTTTTTTCATTTGCCTGAGCTTTAAAGAGATCAATCCTGTGCTTGTTGCTTGTAAGTAATGAAATTTAACTCCCCTCATGCTAATGGTTTGATGGGGAGGATATTGTTTTTTCATAGAGTGCAAACATACACAGTGAGTACTTAAATGCTCCATGAGTATTTTACTACCCTCTAAAATAATTTTAAAAATATTGATCTATATATATCAGAATCTAGAGTGCATTGATAACTTAGCATTTTATTTGAAAAGTATAACATATTATTAAAATATCAGATAATCTATGTTTTAAAAAGGATATATTGGAGAGTTTTGGGAACAAGTGAAAAATTAGTAATTTTTTGACAATGTAAAGAGAACATCCCTGGAAAGTCACAGCTGAGATCTTGCAGCCCTTGTTTGTTCAGAATGATTTTTGCAGAAGCAGCATTTTTGGATGCATGGTAGGGAATTCAATACTGTTCTCTAGAAACCTAACAGAAGAATTATATTTTGTTAGAAAAAAGACAGTAATTACAAAGGCAAAAATCTCTAAAAAGGAGATTGTTACCATTTTTCCTGGTAAACTTTTCCTGTTGCATGCTATGACAGTAAGAGCATAAGGGAAGGGAATTGAATCAACTTTTTTGGTACTTCCATTTTTCCTTGTAACCTACCTCCCCTTCCCTTCCCCTAAATGCATTCAGTTTGAGGTGACATAAATAAAATTTGTTAATTTAAAATATTGGATAATATTTTTCTTCCTCATTTGTACATAGATTAATAAGATGGATGGAGTTAATGGTTTTCAGAATTTTGATATATTCTTTTTTAATTTGAGGTTGGTCCACTCTTTCATATAAACAGTATTACATTATTATCAGATAAATATACTTAATTTTATTAGCATTTCTACAAACTCCATGCTAAAAGGCATGGAGACATAGGAAGCTGCTTTACATTGAAGATTATTCTGTACCTTTATACCAGCTCTGTGCTAAGTCACCTTTGTCCTAAATGTGAACTGTAACCATAGTGTTAAATATGCAATTGCAATATGTAAATTTTAAGGAAAAGTGGGGAAATTGATGGCAGCAACCATGATTAGAAATTTGAGTATCTTAAATGATGGGAGAAAGCAATACCAAATAATTTGTTTTGCCACTCTGTAAAATTTTTAAATCTGGTGAAAATAAGTTTTGTAGCATTTTTCTTAATTCTAAAAAAATGAACACAAGGAAAACTAATATTCCAGGAAGGTGTGGCATAGCATTTCTAAATAAATGAATGCAATTAGTGAGGTACTAATTATGACATTTGTTATTAATCCTTAGTGGGTTTTTCTACCCCTTAGGGAAAGTTAGTTAATTAAAACAATGAAAATGCTGAGGGTTTTTGCTGAGAGAAGGAGAACCCAACTTACTCCTGGCACGATTTAAATAGCAAACCCCACCAAAGCGTGTCCCAAAGGAGCAGCTCTGCCAGATCTGCTCCAGATCTGCTCCCACTTCCCCAGCTCCTGCACTCTCCCCGTGTGTGACAGCAGGAGCAGACCCTGAAATCCCTCCTGGTTACAGGGGAGCACAGGAAAGCTGGGACTCGTTTAGTGACGATTGTGATTATCTCTAATTTTTCTGGCAATACTGGACCTGCTCAACTCTAATCCCTTTCTATTTATTTCAGTGTATTTTTAATCGTATTTTCTTGAGTGAGAGATGTAGGGAAAAGGAAGCTTGGCAAAAAAAACTCGAGAGTATTGACTTGCTGTTTGCATATTTGGGAAGGATTCCCTTTGAAATACTTCTAAGGCTTTAGAAAACTGGAAAGGAAAAAAAAGAAACTTTTTACAGTAAAACCACTGATGTAATTAACATTTCTTAAAGTGATGCAACGCTTTCAGTTACCTAAATAGCCGTTTCCATGCTAATAACAAAACCAAGAGAGATGACAAACCTGCAGTTTTCATTTCTTCTGTCGGATTGTTCTGGTTCTGTTACTGTTTTGGGACAGAGTTTTCGTTCTTGCTCACGAGCTCTGCAGCTCAATTCCTGCTGCACAGGCAGTGAGGTTGAGGGAGGGCTGCTGGTGGATCTCTTTCACATGAATAGCCCCCCTGGAAACCTGCAGAATAGGAAACGTGTGCCAAGAAGCTCGAAAGTCATGTGTGATTGATTTGCTTGATTTTTAACAACTGTGGGGAAAAAGAAAATGTACTCCTGATTATGTAGTGATTAATAGCGCTTGCTCTGGATTTCTTCTCTTTATTTCCCCTCTGCAAATCCCTTGCAGTCAGAAGCTCAGGCAGGTATTCAGTGCACGCTGCTGGTTTCCTCAAACCTCCCCTCTCACAGATCTCTCCCTTAGGCAGCACAGAGCTGCCAAGGCGGGCTCCTGCCGAGTATCAAAGGGCGTCCCCTGCAAGGAAACGCGGCTTCTCCCAGCGCTTTGACAGAGCAGCTGTCTGGCATTTCCAGAGCTGCAGCTGGATCGTCCCAGCCCTGCTCATCCTGCTGGTTTTTGTAAGGAGTTTATAAATACACACTGCTGCTCGTGCAGTTAGCTGGGGTCAGGATTCTGTGGGCTGCTCGAGTCCAAAGGGCTCCGTGCGTTCCCAAACCCGCACAAGAGCCGCTCCCAGCCAGGAGTCTCCAGCTGCCGGCAGTGGCTCCGCTGCGGTCCTGGCACAGCTTCCTATGCTTTCTATACATTCAAAAGAACAGAATATTCCCAACAAACCACTGGCAGCTGCCACCAGTTCAGGAGTGTTGTCCTTCACCCTCCATCCAGGGCTCTGCAGCAGTGTGTTTGCTCAGATGCTCTCCCACAGCCGAGGGAGGTGTCTGTGAGTGCTCATCCTAAAACCAGTCGCTTCTGGGGGCTCATGGATTGCACAGGAGTGTTAAAGCTTGGCCCAATGGCATCCCTTGACCTGACCCAGGGGTCCCAAGTGAAGCTCCATAGCCCAGAGAGCCTCCTAAGGGCTGTATTCCCACACAGCCCAAGCCCAGATGCTGCAGCTCAGACCTCAGCTTTGGGCACAGCAGTATTGGATGTACAAACACAACTGGATGAAAGGGTTGGAAAAATGTAGCAGTTTTATTGAAACAGGTTTAGTCAAGCTGGCAAGTGAGCCCAGTACAGAAAAAAATGTGGCTCCAGGCTTCTTGCAAAGCAGCATCACCCCAGAGCAGTGCGGGAGAGCCCAGGCAAAGCAGAGGCAGGGTCTGCCCCACTCGTGCATGGGGAGCTGGTGCAGTGGCAGCAGGTCAGCGTTCCCATATATGGGGAAAACCCTGCTCCAGTTTTTAAAGCTGTGTGTTGTGGCAGTGCTGAATATGGGAATTTTATAAGCAAAGCTGAATGCTTGTTATGTTCATCTGGATGCCAGCATCTGGCACGCTGTCAGCACGGTTGCCAATGTGTGCTTGCAGTCTTTGTGAAAGCAGGTTCCCAGTGTTTTCCCACCTCTTCAGGGTTTTCTAACAGCTGTGTGAGTAAGGGATATGGCACAGGGGAAGGCACGATGCTGAGATGCTCCAGAAAAGCAAATGACCAGAGGGCCTCATACATGGGACATTTTGCATCAGTAGCTTGGGGACAGCCAGGAGAGGATAAGGATGAGCACAGCAGCAGTAAATGTGCTGGTTCAGGGGCCTTATTTGTTAATACATATTATTTTGGTATTATTTGGATTTACACTGAGCTCATCCCTTTACTAATCTGAGTGCTTTACTCTTCTCCAAGCTGTTGCTGGCTGCCCATACAGAGAGTAGACAAGCAGCCTGTCATTTCTGTAATTCTCGTAATCTAATTACTGCCTGCCAGAGCAGCGAGGAACTTCTGCTAAAAATCCATGATGTACTTACTGCCTTGATGCACATGTCTGATCTGGAGTATGGATCAGCCAAAATGTCCTGAGAGCTCCTGGATATCAGGAGGCTGAGATGCCTCTGGGACTATGACCAGGGCTGAATTTTTCTCTTGGTTGCACTTCACCTGTGTATGAGACTCTTGAACTACAGCAATTAAAGGGCTGAGGAAAATGGGGAGGACACAACCATGTCACCTCTAGGACAAGTTATTTATGGACAAGATGGGCAGAGCTCCCCACCAGGCACTACCTGGCATTTTGAGTGTTCTAAATCCACTCATTTGGGGTTTTATGTTTGTTTGCTTTTAAGGTAAAAATAGAACATTAATTGTTATTTGTAAAGGGCTGGATTCTCACTACTGAACAGCTCAAGTAAAGTTAATACAGTAGTTACTTCACTCAGAGTACAGAGTGAAGTTTGCTACCCTTGCCACTGCTTTTGAGCCAGCAATGTTCAGAAGTGCCTGCTGGTGCTGTTTGTGGCTCCTCTGCTGTTTATCCCTTGATTTGGGGTGGCAGTGAAAACTCCCCTTTGATGCCAGCCTGCCTACTCCAGTAGCAGAAGTGCCAGCCAGGAGCAGGATGTGAATCTAGAAACTTTATTTCTGAACTTGTTTGAAACCAACCATTTTGCAGCTGCTCCAAGAACCCACCCTGGCCATTCTTGGCAGGCTCCAGTTTTTGCCAGCTCGTGCCCTGTTTTAGGGGCAGCACCTGTGGGAATGTGCCATTTTCTCAGGAGCTGGAGAGGAAAACATTGCAGGTACTCCCTGGCTGGAAGAGAGGGATGCAGCAAGCAGCAGCTAGTTGCAAAATAGCCGCTTTAAAGCAGAAGCTGCCTCGCTCTGCCAAAGCTGAAGGGCCAGCCCCAGAATGGAATGCTTATAAAAATAAGATGGTAACCATGCAGCAGAGACAGAGAGAGACCAGGAAGTTTCAGTGTTACATACAGCATGATACTCTGCTTGGAAAAATATTGTCACAATTGTAGAGATACGGGCACAGATCCATAGTTGAAAGGCATAACCCAGTACCTATCATTAGGGTGATTTCAATCTCTCATTTCCAATTTTGTCTGAGGAAGAAAACTCTTTTTGGCTTGGAAATTCTCATGTGAAATGTGTAGCCAAAGGAGATGTGTCTAGGGAAAAGTTTGGAGTAATTGATTAAGGCTGGTTTTGAATTATAGAGGGGGAAAAATTTGTCTTATACCATTTCAAAACATAACAGTATATTGATTTATTTGAAAATTTACAGGGTGATGGATTTATTTTAGTTTAATCGTGTTGATATTTATGTGATGGTTTGGATTTTCAACGAAGTGAAAGAAGTGCTTCTTTCATGCAACCTGATGAGGAAATAAAAACATGACAGCAATCTTTGAAAACATGAATGTTGCAGCTTCTCAGTCATCCTGAAAAACAGTGGGATATCTTGGTTTTCAATACTTTGGAAATCGTGCAGTCTGTACAATGAAGGTTTTTCTCTTTGTTTTCTATAGTGGAATCTGATTTGTGTCATCTTGAAGACAGGGTATTCCTCGAGCTCTAATTACATCCAGAGAGAGAAGTTTCTGCTGGGACAGGGGCTGTAGAGATGCAAGAACTAATGTAAACTCTCTGACTTCATTCTCCTTCAGCAGGAGCCTCAGGGATGCTTCCAAGAAACCAATGTGGGGCACCAGAAAAGGGGACAAACCCGGTCAGAGTGTGCTGGGTTTACACTTCCCCTCTCTGTGCTCTCAGCTGGGAAGATGTTCAGTTCTAGCACTCCTCCAGGTTCAAAAATTATCTGGGAATATGTAATCAAAGCATTAGAGAGGGGATGTACAACAATTCCTTGTGAATTTGGGAGAAAAATGCTAAAGCATTACTTATGTTCTCACTCTGTCTAGTGCTCCCCCTCCCTCGTGGAGCACAGACACTGAATTTTCATCTTTACCCATTAAAGGCTACTTTAGCAATAAAAAAATCACTTTCTGGCTTTATAACAAAGATGTCACTGCTGAAAAGTGAGTTGGGTGCTTTCTTTTGAGCTGTCAGTTTACAGGCGAGCTGTGCCTTCTTGTGGGATCCTGGCAAGAAATTAATAAAGGACAGATTATTATTATTATTCCAACAATCCATTTATTTTCCTCACTGTTTCGTTCTTGTCACAGTAGGGACAGAGTGTTCACCTCTGGGGTATTGACTTGCAGGGCAGGCAGTTTGTGTGGAGGTGGAGGGTATTCCACATGCATTTCCCAGCATTTTATGCTTTTTCTTGAACCTTTAGTGGGGCAGATGCACCCAAAGTGAAATCACCCCATGGGCTCTGGTTATTTGTGTTGTGTTAGGCTTTATCAGCGTCTGTAAAAAATGCTTTTCCAGCTCTGCATGGGTGTTGTGCTGGAGGTTTCGTAAATCCTACCAGGGCAGGGAAGCACTGAGAGGACACCCAGCCCTTGACTGCATTATTTGGGTCCAGCTGTCCTCTTTTGCAGCCCTGATATTTGATAAGTGTATTGCTTTATATCACCAGACCCTGCTCTGGTTCTGTGCAAAGATTTTCCACTTCTGCTCTCCTCTATCTTTAATAGATAATGCTTTGAGAGCATTTTATTTATTGCAAAGACCTTGGCTGACATGATTCATCTCGGCAAGAAGTAGAAAAAAAATTTTAAAATGTATTTTTATGTCACCTTTATGGGGTCTACCAAGAGTGGGCACTCAAAGGTGGTACTTCTGTCAGAGATGTTGGTGTTTACTTTACAAGCAAGACAAAATTCTTCAGAACCAGCAAAAACTAGGTCTAACTAAAATAGTTGAAGTAAACAGAGATGTTTCTCTTCTGCAAGGAGGTGGATGTGTCTGTAAGGACATGGTCCCTATGGAGTCTGCCCTACCACAGAGTATAAATAAAAGGAAAAAAAAAATCTACAGTGGAAAATAAATAAAAATAAAAAATCAGGGGTTTTGTTGCTCTTGCTTGTGGAGTGTCTCATCCTGGTGGGTTGGTGTGTGCTGGATGCTGCTTCCCAACAGCGTTTTCCTCACTGCATCTTCCTGAGGGACAGCTGCAGATTCCTCCTCTGCACGTGTGGCCAAAGAGTTTCAGTTTTCCCCCAAAATGAACTGGGGGCACACATGCTCTGGCAGGCTGTGTGTGCTGAGTGTCCCCCTGCCCTGGTAAATCTCTGCCTGGACTGAACCAAGGGGATGTCTCAGCCTTTTTTATTGATGTGGTTGAAGGCAGGTGACCTTTGTTACTTAGCAGCTTTATTGTCCTCTGCTCCACCTCGGGTATCACCTGGATTTCCAGGAAGTAGATGAAAACATTTTGAAGCCTGCAGGACAGAGGTCATCTTTCAGAGGCATCCTAGGAAGTTTCTTTCCTGAGGAAAGGATTTTTTTCTTGTTACGAAGCTTGCAGCTCTATTTAAACTTTTCTTTTTGTAGCCCATAAAGGCAGGAGGAAGATGCTGCAGCCTGACTGCACAGCCTGCTTTGTATTGCTTGAAAACAAATTGTTTCCCTTGACCTTGGTAGGAGTTAGGATGAAGTTACAGCAAAGAAATATAGCTTAAAATATGGGGTGGAGGGTTATGCCTGCCCCCTTCTAAATCTGTGATAACCACCAAGCTTAAATAACTTCCTAAAAGCTATTTTGTAAGGAGCCTGAACAGTGGCAAGGACTGGTATTTTAATTTGAATAGATTACAATCGTTTGTCTAGGCAGAAAATTTAATTCATTCCTGCATCAAGTTTGTTTTCTTTTTTTTTGCTTAAAAGACCTAATGCCTTTTAAAAAACTCCACTCTTGATTTAAAAGCTGTAAGATGTAATATAAATACTTTGAAATGCAAGCAGCAACAATAATTTATTTTCAAAAAGTAACAGAAAAATGTAATCTTTGTGATACTATCAGCATGCCAGATATGATATCACCTGAAACTTCTTGGGAGGTTTTCTTACGGCCCTATTAGCTCAGACCCTGTGTGGATCAACTTTTGCACATTTTTCAAGGCTGCAAACAAGGGTTTAGAGACTGTAAAGTAGTAAAGTTGCAAAGGAGAGACAGTGGCGTTAGAGAAAAGGGACTCTGATATTTAGTTTCTTTTTCTTGGCATTATTTAGACTCCCAAATGACAACGTTTCTAGTTTTCTAACACAAAGGAGGCTTCGTGCTGTTCAGGATCTGCTGTAAAGTTCTAGTACAGATCATTCTGTATCCCAAACAGTTTATCTAGTTCAATGATATTTTTATTTCACAGCTACAGTTTATAAGCCCTAGTCTAATAGCTGGTATTTTTGGAAACCTCTCGTTTATCTAACAATAAGAGCCAGGATGGAATATCAGTTTCCACTTAGATTTTCCTGAATTCTCTCCCATTAAATCAATAACATTATTTTTTTAGATTAGGCTTTCTTTTGCTTTTAAGGAGAAAAGCTAAAAGGGGGAAAAAAAATTAAAATTCTATTTAAACAAGTACTGAGACATGAAAAAAAAAAAAAGAAAAATGCCATTAATTTCAGATAAGTTAAATAATCAGGGTGGGTTTTGTTACAACATTTACATCATAAAACGTGATTTTAATCGAAGGAATGTGACTGATTTACAACACGCACTGTGAGTGCTAGGAGTACATGTGAGCAGGCCATTGTAACCTCAGTTTGTGTACATCAGTGTCACGTCTTAAATCTGAGCTGTTGGGAGAGGGGCCGGGAGGCTGCAGAGGGAGAATCACATCAGAAAACTTTCGGACAAACTGACCTCCAGAAAATTCCAAAGCGCTGCCTCCCGCTTTTCTGTGAGACCCAACTACCTGAGAGCAGCTCTCTGCAGATGTAGAATCATCGCAGGAGCACTTTCATTTCTGTCACAGGGGTCTAAATAAATGAATTGGCCATCTGCAATTAATTCACATTGTACAAATAGTTTGAAGACTGAGTCGTCTGTCTTCTGAACAGAGCGATCTATTTTTAGCCTCTCGAGCAAGCCTGTTTTGTGTTCTTTGTAGAGTCAGCGACATTCTTTCAATTTTTCAGCTTAATTAACACAAAAGAAATTGTAATCTGAGAAGGCAGCAGAAACAAGAACCCCCTGACAAGCATGAATTTGCAAGAAAGCAGAAGACGACAGCTTTGCAAAAGATAGATGGCAAAAAAAGAAAGGAGAAAAAAAAAAGTTGAGAGCAATTTGTGGGTTTTGGGGCTGGACACTGTATAGGCTAAGTTGTACATAGTTTGTTGATTTACAGTGAATGCTCCCAGGTTTTGCAATTAATTTTGGGTTCTTTATTCTGAAAATGACGAGGGCCACAGAAATAATGTTTTCACATGAGATAAAAACTAAAACAGAAGAATACTTGTGAACAGAGCAGATTTCTGTGGAATTTCTTACACAGGTCTGGCCTGGGTGTGAACCTTGGTGTGTGTTCCCTGGATGGTTGAGGGAACACTGAATCCCCTCTGGATGGACTCTGCATGCTTGCAGTTGTAGATAAATCATTATTCCAAGCTTCAATGTAGTCATATACATGCAGTTTTTATTAGAATCTTCTCCTGACAAATGTAAAAGTACCCCCTGCAACATGAGATGTATTCTGGACTACTTGAGTTAGAGAATTTGTAGTGATTCTTAGAGAGAAGGAAGGCACAGCTCAGTGCTCGCAGGGATTTGAGTTAAAATGTTAATGCTAGATAAAAAAAAGGGAACAAAAAACCTGAAAAACTCAAAACACCAACTGCAATCAGTGAGTGTTCAGCAGTGCTCTGGAATAACAAGATTTCTGTGCCTGCTGGCAAGTGCTTTTTTGTTTTAATGTAATACCCAAAATATAAATACACAGCATTAGCATTTTTTGCTAATTTTAATTTGCTGTGCACTAATATTATTCATGCATAGCATGTGAACTTCCCAATTAAATATCTTTCTAAGGGTCTGTTTGTAGGTGCTTGCCTGAAACAGGCAAACAAGAGGAGGAAAAATCCTAAACATTCAGCCTCCCCTCTCTGAAGCCAGGGAAAGAGCTTGAAAGGCTGAAGAAAGACTCCAAAAATCTGGTGGCTGCTGCAGCTCAGGGAGCAGGGACATGAATTCCTGCATCAGCCAATGCATCCATAGCCTTGTGTTCCAGAGTCACATGTGCCCTGTTTTAAAGCAAAATGTTGTGTATTTTGTTTAGAATTATCTAAAAACACAGCAAAGTTCCCAGTGGGAGCCTACTGTTGTAGATGTGGCAAATAGGATCACCTCAGGAGTTCAGCTGGATGCTCTTTTTGAGATGTACCTGCATCTGTACCTTCTGAAATCTGCTCTCCGTGGGCTTTTGGAAACTATTCCCCAGGCATCCTGAGGATCAGCTTTTATCTGGTTCCTTCCCAAAACTGTGTCTGAAGAAGTTATATCAGAGGAAAAAAAAAATGTGCAGAAAAATGGTTTGTTTAATAAGCTGAACTTAGTTCCCAGAAGTGTAAGTACCTTTGAGCCTATCAAGTCAAAGCAGAAGGCGTGAGTGGCTCCTGATTAAAATAGGATTCATTCTTCAGGTGTTGCAGAGCTGGGCTCCTGCAGGATGCCACCAACCTCTCTAGCTCTGACCAGTTCTGCAGTACCTGAGCCTTTCCTCCCAAATTGATTGCTGGGGGAGATTCCTTTCACTGCTGAGGGTTTGCAAGACTGTATCCTCGTTTCTCCTTTTTTGCAGAAACCTGCACTGTTTTCCCTCTGTAAATGAACAGTGCTGGTAGTGGAGAGGAGGAAGAACATCCATGTTCTTGCTAAGAGACAACAAGAGAGTTGGAGAGCTGTTACAAAGCCCCTGTGGAGGATTAAGGAGGTGTGTGACTGGCAGTGATGCTGAAAATAAATGGGAATGCTGAGCAGTGGGGGGACATTGGTTTGCTCACCTGGAAACTCAGAAAACCCAAATAAAGTAACTTGTGTCATTAAAAGCTGCCTCACTCACTGTCACTGATCTTCCCAGTGCCAGACATTCACAACTCTAACTACAGGTCAGATAAGAGCCATTTATCAATGCTGGAAGTTGGTGATGAATATTAAACACTACCAAAAAATCACTTTGCATCCCTTTGCATGAATTTGTGCTGTGAATTTTTCCCACACAAAGCTAAAGGAAGTAGAGGGAACTGTCAGTATCATCTTTTTCAGTGTCTGTAGCAGCACATCTAATCAATGATCTGGGGTTCCACTATTATTTGAGTTTCAGTTGCAGGAGTTTTCCATTCTGAGCAATCTGCAGACATGCCTTTTGTGTTTAAGTGCTAAATGCACACATACTAAGGTGTTTGAAAGGCTTCACTACTTCTGATGTTTTTTCTTTAAAGGATTTGTGGGTATTCATTGAGCAATTTCAGGACATTAAAAACAGTAAGATAGGTTTCTGTGATCATTGTACCCCTCAAGTTGAATTTTTGGATCTTTGTTGAAGGAAAAGTAAACTTATTTTTTTAAAGTATATTAAATATTGTAACGAAACAGGAAGTGTGTCCCAAAGTATGTTTGTTTTAAGCACCGTAAGAAAGTCTGTTTAAGGATCCTTCTGTAAGGATGTAAGTTCTGAAATACCTATTTAGTTTAACAGTTGTAAAATATGTGAGGTAGTCAATCATAACTTTGGCTTTTATACCCAGCCGGGTTACTTGCCAACATAAACAAAGACTTGAAGGCTTATTTTTTAGAAGTTTCAGACAGAATCCAGTGAACCTTTCACTTAATTCATAATACCCTAAATATTAATTATTTCTAAAAATACTCAACCAAGTCTGTAATTTCTAAAAACAGCACAAAGGTATCTTCCACTTCATCCATTTTATTCTTGTGTGATCCTCAAGTAAATGAAATCTTTGGTTTTTTTCTTAGGTTTTTTTTTTAAAAAAAAAAAAAGACACAATCTGTTGATCTTT
>VYXF01011899.1:864851-877213 GCA_013397295.1 Polioptila caerulea
AAGAAATAAAATCTTTTGGGTTTTTTTTTGTTTTTTTTTTAAAAAAAAAAAAAAAAAAAAAAGACACAATCTGTTTATCATTTCTTTGGAAGGTCTTCACCCAGTGTGTTTTCTGTTGAGTCATAAGTTGTGTCTGTAGACCACTGCATTGTTAAATAACAGTAAATATTCTTTGCTGCTGAATCACCCGTGGGAAGGACAGACACAGCGCCCGGGCTGCGGGCACTGAGGCAGAGGGACAGAGTGCTCCATGTTGTTACGGTTTCAGTAGAATTCTTTAGATAATTTGCTGTCCACAGTCCTTCTCCATACTCTCAGCCCTGACAAGAGCCTGCCCAGCGGAATGCAGAGGGGTTTGTGCTGCCGTGGCTGTGATCAGCTGGGGACTGACCTTGCTGGCGGAGTTCTGCGCCAGGCGCTCCGGCAAGGACCGCGCACACCAGCCTTGCAACCAGCCTGGAGACACTGCCTGGCCCTCTGCCCACGAGGAATGCCCAGAAACCAAAGCTAGGTAGGGTTGTCCCATCCATTTGTGAGCTTTGCTCGCTGCTCTTGGTCTTCCCCCACTCTGGCAAGCTCCTTGCGAGCCACACAAGAGGTCTGTGGAGAATAGAGGGAAGAGTTTTCCCTGCTTGGCATTTTTGGGTTTCATACACGTAACGACGTGAGTTTTCACATGATAGTAATTCCTTCTGCTGAGGAGAACCCTTGGTTCCTCACCACCTCTTGCCGTGTTGCTGCAGAGCCCAGCAGGCAGCAGAGGGAGCACAACTGTCCCTTTTCCAGTGCCATGGGATAGCAGCACTGATTGTGTGGGAAACAGCAAGGAGAAATGGAAGGAAGAAAGAGAAGAGTGAAAGACATCTTGGTTAGCAGCATGCTGGAAGTAGATGAAAGAGCTGGAGGGAACGGGGTAAATGTCTGATTATTAGGGAATGAGGAGCTAAATATGGCATCTTAATACAGCACGTGGCAGGAGGCCAGATCTGTTAGCTCGTAGATCTTAGCCTGCTTCCAATATTTGGTGTTGAGCAGGATTTAAAACCAGGAGGGGAAGGTTTTTTTGGGTTCTGGTTTCGACAGCGATGGAATCTCCTGAAGAGCAATTTTAGTGCCAATCCAACCCCAGATTCTCATCTTGTGAGACCTTAAGATCCAAGCCACAACTCTCTATAGAATGATGTGAGTGCAGCTACAAAATGTAGTCAGGAGATCGTGGCTCTCTGGGAATGAAATGTATCATTGACAACTGATATTCACATCAAGAAGAGGGACAATTTAGCTCCTACTCCTGATTTAAAACGTGTAGCATCTCCGAGGTATCATTTTCTCATGCTCTGCTTTAGATGTGTTTATGCAGTACCAGAGCTAGAAAAAGTTTCTAAAATATGAGTTTTCTTAGAAATCAACTGCATTAATGACTTTGTTATATCTGAAGATATAAACGAAAGTGACATTTATATAACAGATTTTCCAGCATAAAGGCCAAAGTCTGCTGGCTAAAAACACTCAGAAGGCTTTACCATGAAAAATTGTAACAATCAGAGGTTAGATGAAATTTAGAGAAAATGTAGGGCGAGGTGGGTGAATCTACTGCTTTTTCATTGCTTTTTTTCCAAGTGGAATGACTTGAGCTGAAGTAAACTTTTTACTACTTAAGAATATTGGGTAGTTCATAGAAAAATAATTCAAACTGCTTATTTTTAAAGCTTTTTTAATAAGAAAACTTCAAAGAAGTTTGTTTTAGACTAAAATTTGAGTAACGCAGGCAAGGTAGTTAAAAATTCCCTCACTGAAATGTAGCTTGAAAAATAAACTTTCAATAAACACCTATACAAGTATTTCTATAGATCCTTATCTTTAAGAGCAACAACACATTTCTTTTTTTAATTAAAGATCATTATAATTGCTAATGTATGATTGTTTGGGGGCGTGTGTGAGTCAAACTGTGGTTTTGAGAACACAGTTTTTGAGAACACCTTCACCTTCACTAAATCCTCCACCCTGTGCTGAATTAAAATACAAGTTTAATGTTGGAGATGCCCGATGTCCTTGCCAGGGAGAGGAGCACCTCCAAGAGGACAAATGAGAAAGCTGGGAATCATCCAGAACAGTTGAGGAAAAGAATTCTGTAAGTTGTGACCATTTTGCAGAGAAGCTGATTGGCAGTTCTGGAAAGGGAGGGGAAAATAAAAAAAAAAAAAAAAAGAACCTTTGAAGCCGAAGCAAAGAGGCAGGAGAGGGGTTCCATTTATTGAGGGAATAGTCCCTGTCTCACAGAGAAGTATCTAGACAGAGAGGAGGCAGAATCATTGCTAGGAAAGGCATAATCAGGCTGAGAGATGAATTCGAGCCCCTTTGGTTTTTTCCATGAATTTTTGCCTTGATTATGCGTTTTTGTTAGATTTTTAATTGTTCTGGCAGGGCACAGTTGGGGTAGTTTTGAAGACTTTGGACTCTGTGTTTAAGAGGTTCCTTTACTAAGCCTATACTGCTTTCTTATCAGCCCTTTCAGGACACTGTTGGAAAACCAGAGTTTCTCACAGATAGTAAACCTTACCAACACGTACTGAAAAACCTGTCTCCAGAAAATTGTTCCCCAAGTGTTGATGTGCCCAGATAGTGGCTTTCCATCCTGGAGTGCTCTTCAGCTCGGGTCTTCAAAGGTAGTGATTCATTCTGTGATGTGTATCTGTCTAGACATGAGAACTTGGTGCAATAAAAAGGTTTCTTACTTGGGTATTAAGAGACTGTAACAATTACATAATTGTTGTTAGGGCAGGAAGTCTCAAGCCATGGTAGGTTATTTCTGTCATGTCTTGTCCCACCTTTTCTTTATGCAGATCAGTTTGGAGTGCTTGCCAGTGAACCTCTGTCCTTCTGTCACCTCTGGTCATTGCAGACTTCATACTGATGCTTCCATAAAGGGACCTGCTTGAGGACACTCTTTGGGGCAGTGAGATCCATTTTTTAGCTGGTGGAAGCACTGCTTCAGCACTTCACATTCTTAATTCCATGCTATAATCTGTTTCAACTCCCTGGTAACAGGAAATCTTTGATTCATCCTTGGGCAAGGAATTTCTTAGCCTTTTTAACTTTCCTCTTGAGCAGTTTTTAGCATATACACATCACTGAAAAAGAGAATTCTTGCAAGTTGCTACTGCACAGTTTGATCTCGTGGCCGGTGTGTCTTGGGTTGGGTCACTGTCCCTACAGCCAGCAGCTCTTCCTGCCTTCCCTCCAGTGCAGCCCACACTGACCCATAGTCAGAAGTCAATACTTTCTAGCCCACTTTCTTCCCTCCAAATGAGCTTTTAGGCTGGAGAAGAATTAATTCTTTTTATTTCTATGCTGAAAGATGGTCTGTGCTGGTCATAGTGGTTCTTTCTGCTTCGGGTCCTTGTAGTTCAGCTGGGTACAGAGTGCTTTGATCTGCCATGGAGGGTATGATACCGAATAAATGGAAACAAACCTTATAGCCAAAATTATGTTTGCAAAATAAAATGTGGTTATCGTTTTGATATCATTTTGATGGAGGGCTATTTTTGGTGTGTGGCAGGGGCCTTGGTCCCTTTTGCCTGCCAGAATTGTGAATTTATAAACTTCCTCACTGGTCTCCTCACTTGGGCGGAGGAAAACCAGAAAACTGAAACTCCATTTTTCTTTCAAATGAATATTAATGGCAAATGTTAGGAGGCACTTGCTCAGCTTTGTAATAATATACATGTCCATTTATGAGATGGTCCAGACAGAACAGAGGATTAGGAATGCAGAATTTAAGACTGAATTTGAAAAAGCAGCACAGGAACTTCAGCTCCCAAAATATCCTCTGAAAGTTTTGCTTTATTTCACACTGTCAGCCAGGATTCTCCTTACAGCACCACAATATTCATAATAAAGAAATAATTTAAATCCACCTCTTCCTGTATGGCTCACAACACACAGCACTGTGCATGCTCAGCACATGTGTAGTTTTGATAAAGAGACATTATCGAGCCTGAAATCATTTTAAATAAAACAAATACTGTGGCTGCCCAGCACTTCCTCTGGAAGTATTTCCTTGGACAAATCTTCCTTAACTCTCACATGCGTGGAGTTAGCGTATATATCCTTCAGTAACACCAATTCACAGAAAGAATGTTTCAGACTCACTGTACAGCTGTGTATTTTATACACAGGGTGTGAAGTGCAGCCCCACGGCAGGGCTCTGCCTTCAGGGCCTACAGCAGCCAGGGGGACCCAGCATCTTCCAGGAAAGCCCTTGGAACATCCGTGGATGCTGCAGGGGCCGGGAGCCCCGGGTGAGAGCCGGGGCTGGGGCTGAGGCGCTGCTCTGTTTTATGGCGCTGCAGAGGTCCCAGAGAGGCTCAAAGCCATCAAATCCCATGCTCCGTGCAGCACCCTGGGGTGTTCCAAGGGCTTTCCATCACACGTGGGAGTGCTGCCATGGCTGTGATCCCGCTGAGCAGAGGGCAGGGGACTCGCTGTGGGCAGTGGCAGATTTTGGGGAGCTGGTTCTGTGGGGATGGCCCCGGGGAGCGGGCCCAGGCCGGGCCGGAGGGAGCTCCCACAGCGCCGGGGGCTCGGCCCTGCTCCTTCTCTGTTTGCACAGCAGAGACGGAGCTGTAAAAAGCCGATTGCTTCAGAAGGGAACAGGTCACAGTTAGACAAGGGAGCAATGGAAAAACAAATTCGTTATTGTAACACCAGAGAGCATAAAGCAAACTGGGAGTGACCTGCAGAAGAACACGGCACCGGGTTTCTGTCCTGGTGGGTGCTTCGTGGTGGGCAAAGAAAGACTGAGAAGTGTGCAGGCTTTTTTTTTTTTTTTTTTTTTTTTTTGGCAACAGTAACAAAGTAGTCAGTAGTTTTCTCTTTAGCTTCTCAACAGNAAAATAAAAAGTATCTTTGTCTGGTACTTTGAATGTAGCAAGCATGCTGGTTCTGGCTTTCCCTGGTTTTGCTGGAGGGCCTATGGGAGAAGGACTTGACAGAGTAGCAGCAGCTTTCTCACCATTTTCATTTAAGAAAAACAGCATTAAGATTTTTGAATAGAACCTTTTTTTTTTTTTTTCATGAAATATTGCTAAAAATGTCTTGCGTTTAAGAGGTGTTAAGAAAAGGAAGACAGACTATTTTAAAAACTTGCTTCCTTTTTGAATAATTATTTTATGATGAAACATGTAGCAGGAGGGCTTAAAGGTCACCAGTGAGACCAGGGCCCCTTGGTTCTCAGTGCTGCACAGACATGTCGGAAGCAAACAGCTCACACACAACCTGTAAGAGAGAGGAATATAAAAGATAGCTGGACAAAGAGGCACAAAAAAGGGAAGTGGCTCGTCCAAGGTCACCCATGGATCGGTGGCTGTGCTGAACTGAACCATCTGCAGGAGATCACGTCTGGATCCTGCTCCCCTGTTTCATCCCCACGCTCATCTTGTCTCCATTCACAGGTTGTGAGTGTTCAGACAGGTCTGATCATCTCCCAGCTGGGTCCACAGGAGGGGATAATCCTTCACCTCTGCTGGTTTTCATGTCTCAGAGGCAAAATCCAGTGTTGGACCAAAGGTTCTGACCCAGCTCCTGCCTGCTTCCCACAGCCCTGGCCATGGATGTCTATCCTGGCTTTGCCTGAGATAGAGCAACAAGGGAAACCTTTCATTGTGCACCTAAAGCCTTGGAGACAATCAGTTGGTTCATATACAGTTCTAAAATCTAACAGACAGTAAAAACCCCAAACCACCAGAAAGACTTTTTCACTGCAAAAAGGGTCTAAATTCTGCAACTGCCCTAGGGCGTGTGGGGCACTCTAATTTAACATCAAGGCACTTAAGATGTAATGGTGCTGTTAGAATGCCAGACAGACAGATTCTTCCAGGAAAAACAGGGCACAAAAGACCCCTATTCTATAACTGTGTCAGTATGTAATCTTAGGACCTAGACTTTACGGTTTTTCATCTAAAGAAAAAGATGGGAGAAAATGCCCTTTTTCAAAAGGAATACTTTTAGGCCTTTAGCAATGCAGAGATAGAGTTGCAAAATCACAGTCCTGTTTTCCTTGCAGATCGTCTCTAATAGCTCCTGGTATTGAGAGTATTGTGGTTTGCTAGCACTAAAATGTAAAGTTATTTTGAGCATGAAAGCCTGGACGTCATCCTATTTTTAAAAAAATGTTAAAGAAGGAGAGGAATGTTTACAGCACATTAAAACCTGTGTGACAACTTAGCAAGAACTATTTTAACAATCCTCTTATTCCCTTTTCTGTTAGGCACCATAAAATGAGAAATGCAGTGTCAGTAATAAATAATATTGGCATGGAGGGGTGGCTCACCGTGCCCCCAAAGTCAGGCTGGGTCAGGCTCAGCCCCAGCTGCCACCCTGCCCCGGTGCAGGCTGTGGCTGGTGCTGGGGGGATGAAGGCAGGAGCCTCCTCTCCTCGGCTGACCCCCAGGCAGGAGAAAAAACTTGGGAGCTTCGTGCTTCTTTGCAGGAATGAACTACAACCAGTATTTAGAAAACAGCCTCTGCCACAACCGCCTCCCTGGGCTTTGTGACCCAAACGTAGCAAGGATTAAAGCAGAATATTTCTTTATTAAAAAAAGTTTGGAGTCAGGGGTAGGTCTGCAGTGAATGTTGACAAATACTGAAACTAAATATGAGAAAAGACTTGTTCCAATTTTTTTTTTTTTAATCGGCATTCCATATGTGTTATGTGGAGAGCTAGGATGTACTGCTACTTCTGTTGCATAAGAGGGTTTGTTCTTTTTAAATAAAACGCAGTGCAGAATGCATGAGAAGTTAGAAGCAATGTCAAGAAAAAGAACTACATGAAAATAAGAAAAGCTACTAAGTGAAAAGCTCTTACTCAGTGTGCTATTTCCATAATTCTGTGAGTTCCTTCAAGTCTCTTTTAATGCTTCTGAGGGAAAGCCTCGAAGTGAAAGGAGGGAGGAAAGGTTTTTTTTTTTTTACTTTGGTTTAAAGGAAGATCATGGTTAATTCTATTAGTAGACTTTGGGCTTGTTTTTATTTAAAAACAAAACAAAAATCCCTCTCAAGTTTAGAATTTCTGTATGGAAAAATTCTTCTTCTTTGCCAGAGAGGGAAGTATCTCCTTTTCATTCTGTTTGTTTTGGAGTATCTGTAGTTAAGTGTTTTGTGTTTGTTCTTTATTGAATACATTAGTGGTGCATTAATTCCTCCCTGACAATGCTCGTTTCATTGCACTCACTCCTCCCCATCTGACAGACAAACTTGTCCTTTCACGTGATGATCCTGCTTTGCCCTCCCAGGCTTTGATTGGTAATGGCTGCATTTCCTACCTTGTTTACCTCTGAATGCTTTTTAAAGTGATTTTTGTTCTGGCCCCTACAAAGGAAACAGATGAAAAAAAAAAAAAACCAAACCTCCACATTGAATTCTTGCTCCAATTCCAATCTGTTTGCTTTGGTTTTCCTTTTTAGATTATTGTTTGGCTTTAATTTGTTTGTTTCTCCTTTAAACGGGCTTGAGATTACTCAAGGGTTCCTTGTTCAGCAGGTCAAAGGGTAATTTGGAGACTTTGAAACCGTCTCCCTTTTTATCACCACGTTTCGTTCTTCCCAGAGTCCAAAGGATTTTCAGGACGATAGCTCGATAGCTCGTGGAGGATGGCTCCATCTAAGGAAAACATGAGCAGCAGACCTGAGTCACTGCAAGAAGCCATGGCAGTTTTTCTTAGATTAAAAAAAACCCCACTGATCCATGTCTAAATCAGAACCTTAATTAATCCTTATCTGTAACTAAAAGATTAAGTTTACTGGGAATTAAATACATTGAGGTTGATAGGTTTGATACTCAACTACCAGCCCAGGATGGAGACCCTAAATTTAAGTAACTTCAAGTCAGAGAGGTACCCATACACAAAAATATACAGTGTGTGCTATTAAAAAATGTCCTTTAACTGAAAGAGTCAATTTGTTCCAGAGTTAATCCCTGCTTTTAAAAGAGGAAGGTCAGTTCCAACTGCTCAGCCACGGCACTGTGGATTTGTAGAACAGCAAAATGAAGTGTGGGGTAATGTAGGCTCCTTAACAAAAATCCAGGGGTTGCTGTCAGAACCATTTGTTTCATGTGTCCCCCAGTTTAGCTCTGTGTCCTTCCATGGAAAAGACTAGTAGAAAAGATGCTATTTCCTACAAACAGAAGCAAAGGAAATTATACAATTAGATCAGCACTGTCACTTTTACTTTTTGAGCTACAGATTTTGTCCCCTCTGCTGTGTCTCCTGAGCCGTGGTCGGAAGTGGAGTCCAGGCTGTTCCAGAGGCCAGGAAGGCTGACAGCCTCCTCAGGGGCTGCAGTGCCATTTCACTCCAGTTGCTAAGGGATGCTGGAGCGAGATGTCGTCTGTGTCTTCTCTTCCAAAATGAGCACATTGGCTTGGTCACAACTCCACCCCCACAGTTCACAGCCAGAAGTTTACGGGGTCACAGTCACTGTGGACAGCCAGAGCCTGTAAGGAGCTGCACAACTATCCCATCTGAAAATTGGTTAACCATTTCTTCTTTACTGGAGGCACCCAAGTGCTCAGTGCCTTCAACTCACCAACAAATGTGAATTATTTGTAAAAGGAAATAAGGGTGTTTGTCATCTGGAGGGTTGGGGGGAAGCTGTGGGGTAAGATGGGCATCTGATCTGGGTCTCATAATCAGCTGTAAATAGAGTAAATCAAATTAATTCAGAGCCTGACTCTGGTCAGTTTAGAATGAAACTGATGCAACATCCGAACTGTAAGCAGAAAGTTTTATCCATTTTGTTAAAAAGATAAAAGAACAGAACATCATTAAATACATGTCTGAAAAGCCTTTTTTCAACGGGCTCAGAATCTACACTGTTAAGGCAATAGTTTCTCCAAAACAAAGTTTTGCATCTACATTTCCAGCCAATGTTTGTGAATACAGCAGTATTTATCTGTCTTTTGCCTATACAAGTGTCAATATACTCATGCACAAGAAAGGAATTTCTTGAAGGGAATACTACAAGGAAAATGCATTGACTTGCATGTAACAGTCTGTCAGATATATAATAAATCTATTAAAATAGGAAAAAGATAGTATTTTTCTGGAGGTCCTCTTAAGCGATTATATCAGCAGGTATTACATGTAAATCTTAAAAGGACAGAAGTTCATGTGTATAGAGTAGGGAAAACATAAAAGATGTGAACTTTTCAACAAGTTCTCTCCTACTGCTATTGGTAGTCTGCTTCTACTTTATACCTGAATCTTTTTATCCATTTTTAAGTCAAGCTAATATCGTTGTCCTAGGTGGGAAGAGAGTGAAGTCTGCATAAGTTATGCACTCCAATAGGAACTGCTCAACTGAGTAAAGTTCAGGTTTATTTACAGGATTAGGATATTGTTACAAATCCTTCTTTAGTTTTAGGCACCAGAGAGTAGATTTTGGGGCAAAAGCTGTGGAGGGAAAGTGAAGAAAATAATTGCAATAAAATTCCTCTTTCTAAAAAGAAATTACCAAAATTAAGAGACCTGATGATTTTCGTTAGGATGTAATAGAAATAAGGTCAATAGGACTAAAAATCCATTAACTAAAGCGATCAACTGGACTGAAATGGATTATAGATACAAGGAACTTTTATACACCCTCCTTTTCTCCCAAATATTCCACTGAAATGTTATTGCTTTTAATTATCTGGCTACCTCTCCTTGTGAGATCTTTTCTGGTTGGAGCAGTGAAAAGAGCAGAATTTTGTTTCACACTGCTAACCCCCTGTTCTTTTTGTGAAATCCTTGCCCTGGGATGCATGCTGGTCCATCAGAATCTTTGCATTTATTTAGACTGAAAAATATAAAACAGCCTGTATTCTATTCAAAATGTTATATTCAAGCACAGATGGAATGTCAGTGAATCTGAATTTATTCTGTAACTGTGCAATGCTCACAATCTTCTGTGTGCAACCTTGTATTTCCCATTAATTTAAATAGTGCAGGATTGAGTCAATAGCTATAAGTCTTCTGATGTCCTTTTACAGCCATTTTCACGTTCTTGTTGCCTTACCTTTTTGGAAAACATTTTTATTTAACATGCAGCCCCTATTTTCAAGCTTCAAATAGACTTTTATCACAGAGGCACTATGCCCATACATACAGTTATTTTACCTTTGCATTATTTGTTCCTAAGGCTGCAGGTTCTTCAGAAGTGAGATTTAATTTTATGGTGAGTCAGGGGTCAGACTGTTCCTGTTTCCCTTCTGATGGCAGGAGTCTCGTGAAACTCGAGTTCATGGATTTTTACAAGATGGAAGCTAATGGAACAGGTTCCAATAAGAAACACAATTTATTCTAAAGACACATTAGCAGTGTTATGTTATTTAAACAAATGAAAAAAGAGTGAGAACAGCTAATGTGTTGGTATGCTCACTCTTTGGGCTCCTAATCAGGACAGTGCTGAAGAAACTCCTGGCAGTTCACTGGGTTTGTGAAGTGCGGGTGGTGCCTGATGTCCTGAGTCCTGTCATGTTTCAGAAAGACAAAAACAATCTGTAATTGCTGATAGGTTACACAATGTGGGAGTTTTCTTTTTGTTTCATGTAGCTTTTGACACTTTCACACTTTAGTAACACTTGTAATACAAGGAGCTAATTCTTAATTCTGTTGTAACTGGGAGCTTTGTGAATTAGCTGAGTGTGTTTTTCTTTTTCACCTACCTCATGTTTTGCTCAGCCTAAAGACAGAGGCACAAGGTATCTGCAGGAGGGGGCAGTGATTCCTGTGGGAGTTTAACCTCGCAGAGCCTGTCCTGGTTTCTGTTTGGGAAGGGATGGGTGTGCAGTGCTGGACAACAGCATTTACACAGCCGTGACTCCCTTGTCCAGGGATGCTTTGGTGTATTTACCCATCCCATTTCCCTGTACAGGCACCATTCACCGAGATTTTAGCCTTTTGTATATCCCCAACAATAACTTTTATCTTGTTTGTGTATTTGTTCATGTTTGGAGCTTGAGATGGGCTCCCTTCCCCCCAGCTGGGACCTGGAGGGAAGCAAAGCCTGGAGGTTGAGACAGATTTTCCCCCATGCAAGGTGGCAGGTATGGGCACTTCTGCAGTCTCTTCATACCTGAAACCATAAAAAAACCAGGAGGTTTTCTAATTTTCAGTCCAAACTCTGCTTTTCTGAGTCCTTTATGCCTTGTAAACTCCGCAGTTAAAATATATTTTAATATTGTGTATTACATGGAAACAATACAAATAAATAACCAATAAAAGATACGAGGAATTTTTGCCGTCTTTGCTTCAGATGAATCTGGGCATTGCTGAGCCAAGTTTCTCTAAGACCTTTTAGAACTGCTCTTAGCCTAAAAGAACACCTTGAGACACCAGTAAGAGTCTCTCCCATGACTCCAGAACTCTTAGGCTCTGTGGCATTTAAAAATAATGACTGTGATGTTCCCTGTTTCTCCTGAGGTCTCCATCTCTTTCAGCAAGGGCAGCTCAACAGATGTATTTGATGACATTAGCTGGGACCTCCTAGTTGTTTGCTCTATTCACATAATTATTTTACTGTGGGTGTTTCTAAATATAGTAACTGGATGATGTAAGAAGGTGTGTTCGTGGGAACAGTGTGGTAGATAATCGAATTTTGCAAATGAGGGTAAATAATATTTGGAAAGGACATTTTATTAACTCATGTGTGGGTGTGTGCATAGAGAAAAACTACCTGTGTATTTTAGGGTACCGGGTTATACAGAGAGCAAAGCACTAACCTTTGTTTCCCAGGTGTAACTGATAAGTTGTGTAATTTTTGAATGGAGGTTTCCAAAACAATTTTTAGAGAAGAAAATGGAGCTAGACAGGATGGTAAAAACATACGTAGAAGCAAATGTGGTACTCTGCTGGTGCTGAGAGCATCCCCTGGTACCTGGAGCCCCCGATCCTGGCTGGGATGGGCAGGGATGGACAGAGCCAGGCAGGCATGCGGGCGAGCGTGCACCCAAAACCCAGACACAAACCATTCAGCACCACAACTTCCACACGAATAATTTCCCAGAGCAGCACAAGGCATCGCGGAGCACGACTCCCTTACAATTCATCCAGAATCCTATGGAACTGCACGCCCAGCTCCGGGCGCCCGCATCCCGCGGGGCGGGGGGCGGGCGGTGCCGCGGGATGGAGGCGCCCGGGAGGCTCCGGGAGGCTCCGGGGCCCCCGAGCGGCGGCGGGGCCGGTTCGAAGAGGGCGCCGGCGGCGGCGCGGGGTGACGCGGGCATCATGTGAGCGGCCCCGCTCGCTCCCAGCGTGCAGTGTGGGCCCGCTCGCCCCACCCCGCGCTCCGCCGCCGCGGAGCCGCTCAATAGGGGAAGGGAAA
>VYXF01011899.1:878493-889359 GCA_013397295.1 Polioptila caerulea
CGCGGCGAGCGCGGGAGGGCCGGACACCGCTCCCCGCGCCGGGGCCGGGGTGCCGAGGGACGTGCGGCCAGGCCGGGGAGAGGAGGAAGAGGAAGGGAGGAAGTCGGGGAATCGTTTGGGGGAAACGGAGGGAGGATGTCGGTCCCGGAGGGAAGCGCGGCCGCGTTGGGGCCGGGGAGCAGCGCAGGGCCGGGCGGGCACGGCCCCGGCCCCGGCGGGCTCGGCACCCTCCGCTGTCGCACCAGGAACGGAGGTACCGCGCGTTGGAGCGCCGGCAGAGCCGGGCTCCAGGTGCTGCTCCAGCGGCTCCTTTGGGTTACCTGCTCCTGTTTTTCAGGGGACACATTTACAAATGCTGGCTGTGGCTTTCAGGGGACGGGAAGGTCCCTTTCGTATCGATATCGGAGAGGACAAGCGAATGTTTGTCAGGCTCGTTATTTCCGAGTATTTTGAAGTAGTGTTTTAGGCTCGGATGCAGTTACGAGCCGTGGGTTGTTTTGGTCACGCCGAGGGACTGCCTGTGCACGTTCTGCAGGGCTGTAGCGTGGAGCACAGGCTAGGCCTCGCCGAGCTGGCTCGGTTTTGGGGGGAAAAAACCCGAACTGAAGGGTGGGGAAAAAAAAAAAAAAAATTAAAGGCGGTGAATTTGGAAGCGTACTATCACCGGTAAAATCTTTCAAGTACTCATTTGAAGAAAGAGAATATAAATGGAGAGTGACTGAGGCTACATCAGCACCTGCAGCACTGAGGAGCTTGCCAGAGCTTCCGCAGAAATCTTTTAACAGGATAATTTGGACTTCAGCTCTTGGGAAATGTCTTGGACTTCCAGATTTCAGGCTGAACATTACGTAGATACGTAGAAACTATTTGTCATCAGACGAGTTGCTTTCGTAAGAGGCAAAATTTCAGCAAACAGAAACATGATGGGCTTGCCTGGGTTTTCTTTCTGTTTTCTTTAGTTTTGGTGGCTGAAAAATAGTTTAGATACTTGCAAATAAAAATCTGCGTGTGTTTTGCGATGGCAGTAAAGTCATCTGTGAGTGTGTTTTAAAGTGATAGTTCAGCTGTTACAGTTTCTGCCATGAATTGTGGATAGTCTGTAACTCAGACTCACTGGTAAAAAATATAAAAGCTCACCTCCCTATTATTATGATGCATTTCCTCTATAAGACACATGAAATAAGAAGCCCGGCACTTGGAAAGTGTTCTTAATCTTTTCAAATCATATTCAAATAACAACAAAGAAGAGCTGCTGAATATTCTAGCGGGCTTATGCTGCTGCTCGTAGGCCCCATCACTGTACACGTGCTTGCCCTGCTGCCACGAGCAGTCTCGCTGAAATTAATGGAACTCTCCTTGGTGGTGAAGTTAAACGTGTGTGTGTAATTGTTGTTGAGAATATGGCCCTAACAAGCAGCCAGATATAGAGCTGGACTTATGGAGATGTCATCCATCATTTGGGTTCACTGCTGTTGTACCCGATCCAGAGAACCCAGGTGTGTCAATACCAAACCGTGTGTGTTTATAGCAAATGCAACAACTGTCCAGCCTCCTTCTTGGACCAAGTGAAGTAAAGATTTTGGCTCCCAATGCTTGTGAATATAAAATGTGATTTAGTGTTACAGCTGCAATTTAGTTATTAGTAATTCTTCAGTGGGCATATGACTGTAGCAGATACTGCCTTCGTGAATAATTCTTAGTTGTGAAGATGATCCAGTCTGTCTTCTCCCAAGATACGAATTCTTGATTGGTTTAGCCACCTGTTTTTGTTGCATGGTGCAGTCTGCCTGATCAGACAGAGGGTGTATGGTATAAAATAGCAGCTTAGGGGAGAAGTGGCGTGTGCATAAAGAGTTGTAGATAAAAACTGCTCTCTAAATGCTTACAAAACACTAGTAAGCAAGGAGAGGAAAAAGGAGTAAGGCTCTGGGATTAAAGTGGTAAAACATGCAGCCAGGCTTTATGGAGAGCAGAGGGGGACTTCTGGAAATTCATGAGGGAGAGAGAAAGGAACGGAGAAAGCAGAGGGAGAAAGCATTTGTGAGAAAATGAACCTTGAAATGCAACTGCTAAAATACAGTTTTGAACATGAGGCTCAAAATGGAGGCTTGTGCTGTCAGTGTGTGCTAGCAGAGGCCTGACATCCTATAAATACAAACTGTACCTCCCTGCCCGTTCTGCCACAGACGTACAGTTCCTGTGGGTGAGACACAGGCTGAGGAGGGGAATAAATGAGTAGCCAGGAGATGCTAAGGGGAATCTTTCTAAATTTTGCCACGTTACGATACTACTCCTGCAAAAATATGTTTGCTTTATATAGAAAGCTGCCGATCTGGCAGCGTGGAGCAGCTCAATTAAATGCTGCTGCTGGAGTTGTTCAGCCTGCATGGAAAAACGGGTACTATGGGCAGATGGGCTGCCCTGTGCACTGGCATCCGAGCAGCAGAGCAGAAATAGCATCCCTCTACTCACAGAAACTGGAGTGGAGTGGGGTTTCTGCACTGCAGGTACAGGAAGGGGAGCAGGGGAGAGCTGGGGGGGGCTCTTTGGAGCAGGCAGCCACAAAAGGTGGTCTCTGCCTCTCGTTGTGTGTAGGGTTGGTTTTGGAACATGTAGGGAGGGTGGGAGGCTGCTTGCAAGACACAAATAAGAGGAGGTTTTTTGTAGCTTTGTGGGTGGAGGCTTAAAGGGATGCCTTCCTTTTTCGAATGTGAGTGTCTACATATTTTATTCCTTGTGATTTAAGTTACAGAGTTTGACTGGGTGATGATGAACTGCAGCCAAACTTAGAATTCTCTAAGGATATAACAGAGTATCTTTGATTTGTAGGGACTTCAGTCAGTCTTTCCCTCTGTCAGATAGTAGTGACAAGGCAACCAGGTTGTGATGTTCCCTGTTGTCCTCTCTGTTAAATGTTGAAGTTGACCATTTTCTTTCCAAATACTGCAATCTGCTTTTAACATTGACACTGGAAAAATGGACAGTGAAATGATCCAAGATTCAGATCTGACACATGACTTGAGCTGGGCATTTATTTTTAGCTACAACTGAAGTTTCCAGTGGCAATTATTTCTTTCACTTTTCGCTCTTGCACTGAGAAACCCAACTTTCTTGATTTTACCCCGAAGAAAAAAAATTCTTGTGTGTGCCTTAATCACTTATGCTTCCTTCTGAAATTGATTTACTTTCATTTTCTAGGTGCTGGTGAATCCGGTAAAAGCACAATAGTCAAGCAGATGAGGATCCTGCACGTGAATGGATTTAATGCTGAGTAAGTGCATTTGCTTTTTCACTTTACAACCTGCCTTCCTCCTTTGCACCACAGTCAGTGCTCCTGGTTTATATCTTGTGTATTTTCCTCTTGCTGCTGTTTCACTGTCCCTAGAATTTGGATGTGTATTTTTAGATGAGATTAATAGACATTAACCTGAAGAAGTCAGGCACCAGTCATAAGTAAGATCTAGCAGTGTAAAATTATTTCTATCAAGGCAGAGCTGATTTGATTAAATTTTGAGTTTTGTGGGTTTGTTAACTGCAGTTTCTTTCACAACATGGCTGACACTGATTTACCTCAGCTACAGCACATTGATTCCTATGGCTGTAAACATACTTTGTGTCAGTGTACAAAATGAGCACAATTTTCTTCATTTGGAGCAAGTAAGGCTTTAGTTTCTGTGTCCTCACAGAATGAAATTGTACTTTGAATTTTGGGGATTTTGTTGTGTTTGCTTGTCCAGATGTTTGTGTTAAATTATCTTTCTAAAAGCTTTTATTTTTTGCATCTAATATCTGTTATTTGGCAGTTGTGAATGGCATTAAGATAGGGAAAATGAGTATCTTGTTTGTCTGAGAAGGATCTATATTTTTATGTTTGCTAACTTTTTGATTAACTTTGCTAGAGAGTAGGGAGAAATTCTTCTGCAGTTAATTTACTCTTGCAATTGTGTGTGTATACCAAAAGCTGCTGAATTAATACTAATTGAATCAAAGTGTTTAAATTTCAAAGCTTATTTTCTGTGCTTTTTTTTTTTTTAATTGTATTATTGGTTTTGTCTTGCTTGTTTTCAAACATAACAGTTTTGTACTGCCATCCTTTAGCTTTTAGTGGTATCATCTAGTTTGTGAATCCTGATTTTTTGGGAAGGTTAAGCTTTCATTAGTCTTCCAGTAGTTAATTCTTTATTGAGAATATCTGAGCTAAAAGTTTAGCCAAGGAGTCTGGACAGTACTTATTCCTAATCAGCAAATGATAATTCAGGATAAGGTACACAGTCTTTTGGATGAAAGTTCAGACTGATACACAATAAATACGTTATGTGCTACGTGTTTTTAACTCCTCTTTACAAGGAATATTTTCTATTTCCAAAATAACTTTTTCATAAGTGCCTGATCCTGCATCCTGTTACTGCTGAGCTGTCTCTGTTGTTTTGGCTGCTGCAGAGAGCCCTTAAAAGACTTGTGTGACTTTTAAAAGACTTGCATGAGTTGATTTGGTTGGGTAGGTCTCAATATTTGGTGCTGAGTAAGAAGTTCATGGATGAAAGTGGATCCCTGGTACCTTTGAAAGTATCAAAACATTTAACAATTTTTCTAAGTTTTTAACTTAGAAACACAATTTTTCTAAGTTTTTAAGCACATGGATGCTCTTAAAGGGGCAATGGATGGTATATGATGTGGGTAGAGGTAACCTCAACCCTGCAAGCTGCATACCCAAATCTGTGTGGAGCTGGGAGCCCAGTGACCTGTGCAGAACTGGGGAGCACTGGCACACCCTGGGATTTGCAGCAGCACGGGGCTCCTCGAGTGTCTCACTGCACAGTGTAGGTTTGGGCAGGGCTCAGCCTGCAGCTGGAATCCAGGGCAACATGGCAAATTTGGCCTCAGGAGGCTCTGCTGGCTTCTGCCTTCCCAGAGCAAGGGATTTGGATTACGGGGCAGCCCCGTGCCAGCACAGCCCTGCTGCCAGTCACAGGGCTGGGAATTGCAGGGGAGCTCCTGGGGCTCGGGACCTCTGGGCTGTCCACCCGTGGCACTTTGGCCCTTGTGCTTGTCCTCTGGTGGGTGGTACACGTTGGAACACTGAGGTGCATAAAAATCCAGTACAGAAGTGGGGTGTATTTCAAGTGTACAAGGAGTAAGTGATAACACATCATTTTTAAGGCTTCTGCTGCCAAAAGCAATCAGTAGATCAAAACACACACTTTACAGCAGGGAAAATGCTGGTTTTCAGTGTCTTGAAATTCTTGCAAGCTACACATCTGTCCTTAAATAACTTGCATTTTCTTCCAAATAGCTAACTGCTCTCTATGTTGTCTCGCTTTCCATTACCCTTTTTGCCTGATTCATTCCCTTTCTGCCCTGCTTACCTTGTGGGGTTCAGCTAATGAGAGAAATAACGTGGAGGATTTTTTGGAAGGGTAGGAAGAGCAAAGCATTGCTTCTCTTCATGTCCTGATCAGTTGCTTTGGAACATAAACATGTTTGCATACAACACCACCGCTGATGTGATGAATAGCAGGAGAGAGGTGGTATAAACAGGAATATGCTGCAGATGAGGAGACTTTTCTTTAATTTTAGTGTACTTTTACATAAAAAATTTGAATTATTTCTGTTGGTGCAGCTTATTTTTGTGCTGTGAAGGAAGTCCAGTTTAAAGTCTTGTCTTAGAATTGTTTTGCTTTGGTTTGGTTGCCCTTTGGCAATGGATGTTTGAAGCAGAGAAAGGAAAAATGTCTAATGCTATGAAAGAGGGAATAAAAAATTTTTGTTTAGTGTTACTCTTCTTTCTGGTGACTAAACGGGATATCCAGTGCTAAAAATGCTGGTCTACTTCAGTGAGTGTGAGGGGATTTTATTGGCTTGGTTTTAGGATTCTGCCCCTTAAATAGCTGAAGTTGTCGTGTGCCTTTAGGTGAATTGTTGCAGCATTGAACAAGGTGAAATCTGTGTAGATCTGCAAAACTAGAATTTCCTCTGGGACTCCAATTCTCAATCCCTTTAGCTAATTAATTATTTGAGGAACTGTATGGAATCAAGTGCTCCAGGTAATTAATGTGCTGAATAGTTAAAGCTTAGATTAATGTGATGGTGGTTCAAGTTGTAGGCAAGTTAACTACAGTAAAGACTATTTTTTTTTCAATGTTCCTTTTATAATCTGTAGTTGAATTAGAGACAGATTTCCTTTTTTTTTCTGTTGCTGTAGTGAAGGTGGTGTGTGGGATGTAAGAGTGCTGTGGCATTGGTAAGGGGAGTCGAGCACTGGGAAAGCAAGGCATGTTCTGCAGCACAGGTTTTTCTGCATGGAGTTTTTTTGGAAGGGCTTAGCCCACTTTCAGCTCTTGCAGAATGGCTTCAGGTGGCCGTGTTACCATCTGACATCTTCCTGCAGCAATTCCATGCAAAATGGCAGCGTGGCCTCCCCGCAGTATTTTCCCAGTGTTCCTGGTCTTTAACATGGAAGAGCTTCTAAGCACAATGAAGCCATATCAACCAAATTTTCTACTCTCTGCATTACTGCCAGCAACAGAGGCCCTTTTGATGTAGAAAGGGTTTAAATTTGGCTTTTAATAGCAGGAAGCCTGCGACTTCCCTTCCTTTCCTTCCCTCCCTCCTGAACACTTCAGCTGTCTCTTCATGAGGCAGTTCCAGAGGAGTAGGTATCTGCTGCTGCAAACAGTATTTTGTGAGCATCCACTGATAAGGTGGAGCCAAAACCTTCTGGTTTTGACTGTGCAGAAGTTTAGATGGCAATCTTTCTGAGCTGGAAAGGATGAAAAATGGGAAAGGGAGGATAGGAGGAGGAAGGAATATAGTTGGAAGAATTAAATGTGTAGCTGAGGTTGAAGAGGAAAAGAAAAACAACTCCTTTTTGTGCTTTCTAGAGGCTGGGGTTCCTTGCTTCTAAAAACATGGCCTTTCACTTACTTCTGATTTCTTTAAGTCATCTTTCCCCTCAGTGATCACTGTGGCTTTGGCTGCCAGACTCTGAGGAGAGGGTCATTGTCATGCACAATTTTAGAAAGCAGGGAATAATTGGCATGGGCAAGAGACAATTTTGAAGTGTCATGGGAAAAACTGGGACAAGCCGAAATATTTAAATAGAAATAAATGGTTGAAATGTGACTTACGAAATCCACTACAAGGATTGACAAATAAGGGGAATATGCCTTTGTGATTACTAAGTTTGGATAGGGTTTAGGATTCAGGAAGTCTGGAGGTTACAGGAAGTTTCAGGTAATGCTTTTCAGCCTCAATTTCCCAAATGATGATGTAAAATGTTGACACTCTCTTGAACAAGTATGTTGAAGTGCTGAATAGGAGTTTGTGTATTTATTAAATCTGGTGGTGTTGATGGCATAAGCAGAGGTGAATAGCTTTGTTTTCAAGACTTAGATGTCAAATATGTTTGCATTTCTCTTGTACTTTTAAAATATTTTTTCTCTTAGTGGGAAAGCTAAGAAAGCCAAGTCACCCTCTTAGAGATTTCGAACATTTTCTCTTTTCTCACCAAGATTTAGGGGTTTGTGAGTAAGGAAAAGTAGTCATTGATGGTTTCTAATCTTCTCTTAATCCATCCATTACCACCATTATGTCACATAAAGCAGTAAATAATATTATCTAATTACTTTAGTCAGTGTCAGTCTCTCTTGTAACTGAAACAATTCTGGTTTGGTAACTTTACTTTTCAGTTGTCTGATACTGTGGGGTTTTTTCTAACTTTGGTCTTTTAGCCATGTGATTTTATGAAAGAGAAGTTAATGTTATGAGCGAGGGAAAAGTATAATATTTATAACTAAGTCTTCCAAAATAATGAATTCCCTCCTAATGGCTAAAATTAGCTTGTATACACAAATATGATTGCTCTGTTTTTATAGTTCCTTTACATTTGTGTACCAATCCCATGTTTTCAGAATGGTCACTTCAGTTCCTTGCCAAGAAACAAACAGACTTTATTGTGTTTTACTTGACTGGCAGCAAAAGTAATTTTTTCCTGGTGTTTGAGTAAAATTGAAAATTGGAGTGGAGGAGGCTTGGGGTGTGTGATTTCCCTCACCCCCTTTCTTTCTTTCTTTGCATCACAGTGCCTGTTGAGAGGCTTCTGCAGCTTTGAGGCTCAAACTTTTGGGGTTTTTTCTCAGCTCCTGTTCTAGGACACCAGTGAGGTGCTGGAAAATTTGTGTGTACACTTCTGTTCAATTCCCTCTGAACAACTGGTTATGGTGTTTGCCCCAAGTTTGTGCTGTAGAACATAAAGTGGAGGTGTGGGCAAAGAGGGGAGCAGGATTTGTGTTTCACTCAGTTTTAGGTCTTGTCCTGAGAATTGACACAGTTGTGGAGCTGAATTCTGTCAAAAGACAAAGCTATGCCAACAGCTAATAAATACTCTGAAAAGGACCTGGCTACTGCATATAGCTCGTAAAAGTTTATGCAAAATGTTTATACAAGTTAAATATAACTTTCATCAACTTGAAAGAAATGGGAGGTAACACCTGGTGATGTTAAACCACCTATGCAACCAAGCAATTCCTTAATTGTTAGAATGTTTAAGAGAGTTTTTATGTGCTTGAAATTATCTTTGCTTTGGAAATACTTTTATTTCTACAAGGGCGAAAATTCTGTTCTGTGACAGAATAAAAGTGAACTCAGTGAAGCAGCATTAGTATTTTTTTACGTATAACAGAAAAGGAAGAAAACTTTCTGAGTTTGGGTTGTGTTTTTTTTTCAAGTTTCTTCTGGGATCTTGCCTAGAGATATGAGAGTCCATTAAGAACTTGCACAAATGCTTTGCAATTTAGATCTGCTACTCAGGTGGGATTTTTAAATGCTGTAAAATGAGTTTTCAGAAAGTTTTGGTTGTTTATAATGCCCACACTGGGCCTTGTTTGGCAAGGATTGTTAACTGTGGCTCTGAAAATTCTAATAGTCACTGGAACAACTCCTTCACCTTGCTTAGAGGCTTTCTGAAGTCAAGCTGTTAAAATATTTCCATGTGCAAGTGAAGTGAATTTTTTTTCAGGGTGAAAAATCATGTTATTTAGGTTTCTGAAATATTACAGAAAAGGAGTGCATGAAGGAATCCAAAAGTTTAAAAAGCTGGTTAGTTTTATCTGATTTGAGACACTCGTGGTAGGCTCAGGTTAACCATCAGTGGAGAGATGACAGCACAGTATTCAAAGAAAGCATTAACTTTCATTTTTACATGGTGCTTTGTTTTCACATAGGTAAAAGGAGGAAAGTGCAAATTGAACATAATCTCTGTATTTTCATGGGAAACATGACACTGCTCAGAGCAGAACGTGCATCTTATTTGCGTTTACTGGTTGGGAAATGCTGAATTCTCCCAGCAAAGCAATATTTAAACTACCAATTTTATGTTGTTGCATGTTGAGAGCTCTCTGTCCTTTGAATTACTTTTCCTGGCTTGCAACTTGACATTTGTGCTTTCAGTTAAATGTTTCAGTTTTCTGAAAAAGAAACCCAACAACAAAAAAAAAACCCAGCAGTAAACTCATCCCTCAAGCTAAGTTTGCATATGTCGCAGACATGATTTGGCATGTAAAGGGACTGGCCAAAAATATGGCAGTAGTTCTATTTGTTTTGAGGTTTAAATTTCACAAAAGCTTTTTAAGTATGCAGCTATCAACCTAGGAGAAAGCTTTATAGTTGTAGAGAGCTTGGAGAGCAATAACTATGAATAGCGGAATAAGCACGAGTGATGTAATTTGAGAAGCAGAAGAGAGAGACAGAAGAGAGCTTAAGGCTTAACTATGTGGAAAACATTGTGAATGGGTCTGCAAGGGTTTTGACTTTTGATGGTAGATGTGGGATTTTACTCATTAGTTTTGGTAAAATCAAACAAATGTGCAAGTTTCCTCCTCTTTTCCCAAGCAGGAAATAAACCATTCAGTGGGTTGCTGAGTGAGTGAAGTCTGGGTTCTGCAATTTGTTCTTTCTCCCAAATCCTTTCTCCCCTGCAGCATCTGCAGCTCCTCTTTAGGATCTGCAGCTTTCTGAGTGTCTCCTTTTTCCTCCACTCCTTGGTTTTCTCTCTGATGCAACACTGATCCCTAAATATCCCTGTATCAGCCCATCCTTTATCTTCCTTTTTCTGGCTTTTCTGCTACCTGGACAAAGTCAGAATGTGTTGTGGCTGGTGTAGATCTACATGAACTCTCGTGCTTTTCCTCACTGGAGTGCTAACTTTGGTCTCTCTTCTACTCAGCCTCTGATTTTCATTTCTGGAAATTAATTTTGCAGCAACAACGCTTTTCCAAGTTTGGTTGCACAGCAGAATCTGAGATAGAGTGAGACTTAGAAAAAAACAGCTAAAAAAAGTCTTACTCTTCCTCAGTTCACTCCAGATTTTTTTTAAAAAATATTTTTAGTTTCCACATTCATGAGTTAAAGTGGAAGTGGTGTATTTTTCTCCATTTTCTTATCTTAAGCAAACATCTAGTAGTATAAACCAATGTATCGTGTTCTATTTAACTTGTTATTTAATAAATCACCAACTATATGAAATACTGCAAAAAAAAAAATCAGATAACTTCAAATACAGCTTTCTCTGGAGAATATTAAATGTATGTCTATATCCTACACTTCCATGTCCTTTCTGAAAAATTTCACTGGGTTTTTCAAGTTTTCACCAACTTTTCTTCATAATTGGATGGTACAGAATGATTAGCTTTTCTCTAGCCAGTGGTACAGAATCAGCACTACATGAAGGATTTTCTTCTGTAGTATCTCATTATATTTCTTTTTTTCCATTTATTTTAGATGGACAGACTGGGTTGTACTCTGATTTTTTTAAAAAAAAAAAGTTTTTACTAAATTTTCCAGATGGATGCTTGAATTATTTTGTATATG
>VYXF01011899.1:889418-900460 GCA_013397295.1 Polioptila caerulea
GAAGGATTTTCTTCTGTAGTATCTCATTATATTTCTTATTTTCCATATATTTTAGATGGGCAGACAGGGCAGACTCTGATTTTTTTTTTTTAAAAAAAGTTTTTACTAAATTTTCCAGATGGATGCTTGAATTATTTTGTATATGAACAAAGTGCTCCTTATCATCTTAAACCTACTGCAGTTACCTTTTTGATATTAAATCTATTTGTTCACATTATTGCAAACCCTGAAGATTCCCCTTACTTCATGATGTAGATACATTTTATCCCTTGCCAGTCATTACAGCTGGGATTTTAATTTTTTTTTTTCAATTTCATTACGTTAAAACCTTGTGGTTTTGTCCCATAAGATAAAATTTACTAAAAGCTGTGCCTTTCCCTGCTCCTTCTGGCAATCTGGGTATGAGTGGGATTTGCTTGTTCCTGGTTCTTAGGTTGTGAGCTCCTGTGCTGTTCTCTTGGGCTGGGGGAGCAGGTTTGGGGGGTTTCGAGTCATTTTTCTGAAAAATGAAAACATTGTGAACATCCTTCCCCAGCGTCTCAGATCAAGGCAGGCAGAGCTAAGGCTTTGAAGTGTAATCCAGCAGGCAAAGTTATCTCTGCCTTTATTTTTAGATATATCAGACATTTGTGTGTTAGGGTTGCCCAGGTCCCATGTCTGATGAAGGGATACAGAAATTGCTCATCCTAATCTTGGTCGTTCTGAGCTCTCAAGTTGAAATGAAGGAGTTTCCACTGATGAGGGTTTTTTTAGCATAACTTGAATCTTGATGTTAAAAATAGCATGCCTTACATTGTACTTCAACAGCTGAACCTTGAGTTAGTAGTAAATCCAAGCATTTAGGATACAGTGCAAGTGTAGCTGCACCAGCTACACTTTTAATAGTTATTTCTACAACTGTACTCTGATGTAAACATGCAGTTAATTCGAATTTCTTGTTTACAGCTGAGCTTGCTCAGAAGCAGCAATGCATTGAGGGGTGTTTTTGACAGCTAAGAGGCAGAAGCATCCACTTTTTGAAAAGCCTAGTGGTGAAATATCTCAGTGAGATGTTTTGTTTCAAGGTGTTGCTGTTACAGAAGTACAGGAAAGCTTGTGACCTCCTCTCTGAGTTACCTGTTGCTGGCTGTATTCTCCACAGGACTATTGAATAAGTCATTGTGTTCACTTCTCTTTTTAGTTAAGGCACTGGAAAATAATGATCTCTCCCAAGTGCACCCTTGCAGCCTCCCAGGAGGGGTGGGTGAGCTGATGGGGCAGGCAGAGGTGTGCAGGGCTTCCTGCTGGGCTTTGCTGTAGTCCCAGGAGATGCTGCTTTTAGCCTTGAATGGCACCTTCACAGCTTGCTGGGGGATTTGCTGCTGCCTCCTTAATCACTGGGGTTTAAACACTCCCTTCTTGTTCTGCATGCACAGAACCCCTTTGGTTTCCTTCAAGTTAAGGCGTTTTTATTCTGTTTTGACAGTACAATTATCTATCTAATATAGCTGTTCATATTAATTAGAAAATGCTGCAAGGAAATGGGTGTTTGTGAAGTAAATTTCTTCCTTAAGTTTGTAGTAATAATGCATTGCTTCAGACTTGCTTGGGTTTTAATTTTATTTTTTTTTTTAAATATAGATAAAAATGTGTAGTGGGACACTTAGCCCATTAAGCTCAGAGAACTATGTGTAATGCCTGTTTTAACCCTGCTAATTTAAATTAAAATGGGCTAGGTAAATTTTGTTTAATGTGGCATTACTATGGAAAAATTAAACTAGCTGGTTTAATGAATTTTAATTTAATTGCACAATAGAGTGGCATAGCTTTTTGTATTTTTTTGTTGTTTTTAGCAGGTTAAGACTATTTAAGATAAATATGAAAATTTAGAGTTGTAACAACTTTTTTTTTAATAAGCAAAATACAGTAATCCTAAGGACATAGCCATTTACTGAAATGATTTTATTGAATATCTTAGAGTGTAATCACAGCACTGCATGGAAGAAAACTCTGAGCACAATGCAAAGCCTGGGAAAATGATTTTTCCTTTAAAAGAGGGAGAAAACTGAAAGGGGAAGGGCTCAGTTGAGCACCTGGGGTTTTCAGGAGAGCTGGGACCACTCAGTCCCAATCTGCCACACAAACCCCAAGCCCATGTGCAGGTCAGGCAGAGCAGCACTTTCTGCACTTCCAAATATTTGACAAAACAGTTACAGAGCTCAGTGTCAGTAAAAAAATTAAGTTTCCTAGGACTTTGTGTCTTCTGCAGCAGGCTTGTTCCACAACTTTCTGGAGGATTTGCTTGAATGGGGTTGTGTGGGGGTTTTTTTGTTATTAAATTTCTATGTTGTGGGAAGCTACTGGATTTTCAGTTCTGGGGTTTGATGCACTCTAAAATAGATGCCTGGAAATTGGATGCAACCTTTTAATTTTGCTATGTCAAAATGATTAATGTTGTTTCGAAGTAGTTACTCATAGGAACACGTTCTGCTTATGCTGAACATTGTAGATAAAAATAAGCTCTGTAACTTCCACACAAGACACTCAAAAATCTGAAATGTAACTGCTTTGCCTGTTAGTTTTTTGAACTGGAACAGTGTCACTCTTAATTTCCCCGAACTCTTGGGAACTTGGGATGCTCTGTGCTGCCTCTGTGTTTTGCTTTCACTTAATTGGACAGTCTTCACTTTATGTAATTGTATCTTATGCAATCAAATGTTTACTTTCCTTATGTTTATCACCGAAGATCATGGGAGCATTCTGTTACCTAAGTATCTTTTTGGAGTCTGTAAAATAAGGGACAAGAAATGAGTGTAAAAGATTGAGTTTAGTAAAATATTTCTGTATTCTGAGCAGTTGTAGGGAGTTGGAAAAAACACTTTGAAATCATGTAGGCAGCATCATGTCTGACTTTTTCCTCACAGTTTTATTCATGCTGAATAAATTTTTAAGATGTATTTTTTTCTGGGATTAACTGGAATCAACCAAGGCCTCTTTTCTTAACTGAAATTCATAGGTTCCATTCTGTTAATAATTTCAGACATTAAAAAAACAGGATTTTTTTTTCCAACTTAATTTTTCATAATATTGTCTGGGCACGGGTTTGTTTTTTTTTTTTTTTTTTTTTTAACTGAATGCAGAAGATAAAGTTATACACAGTTAGATAGAGAAAGTAGAAATATCCTATATATTTTATTCCTTACCCAAAGAAAAGATGTTTCCATCCTGGATAATGCTGCAAACAGAAAAGGAAATTTGGTATCTGTTAGAAGGGCAAATATTGGGATCATCTCTGTGTGATTCTGTGATATTGTTATGGAAATAGAATATGGATGTTTTCAATAAACAAGGAAGAAAAATCCCAGAGGATATTCTGTGAGAAACTCTGGGAAACACCAATTTATATAACTTATTTATAATTATTACTGGGAGGGATGATCTGATAAGTTGTACTTCAGAAATTTGTTTTAATGCAGCTGAACGTGAGAGAGTCCCGCAGGAGTCAGAGTTTAGATTGTATCTGCAAAATTGGAAAAGGACTCGAAAGTCAATTATTTAAATTACCTTGGTATGGTTTGGGATGTGTTTGTGGCAAAAAGACAAATGCAAGCTTGGATGACTGAAAAAAGGGCAAGTGAAACATAAGTGATAAAGGGGACTTCCAAATCTGATAAGAGTGTTATTCAAATAGTGTATCCCATGCTGTGCATGAGGGAGGATGGGAATTATTGGGAAGAACTTAAAATGAAAAGGAAGCCACAGGAGTTATCCCAGCTCCAGCAGAGGGGGGTCCAGACGTGATTTCATGGCCATATAGAGGTGGTGCTGTGTGAGAAAGATGCCTAAAAATGAGGGCAAGCCTGGCACTGACTTCCTGAGCGTTTGAGATACTTTATTTGGAATAATTTCTTGGGAAAGAGGAAGCTTCATTTAAGCAATCTTAGGGAGGTAGGGGTTTATTTTTAAACTGTGTTTCAATCCACCTGAAGATTCAGCCTTCTTGACACAAGTGTGTGCTCAGGGTGCCCTTGGGGAGCACAAAGTCTGATGCACGTGCTTCAAATTCTTCCTTTTCCTTCCCTGAGCTTTATTTTTATCTGTATTATTATTATTATTATTATTATTATTGCATGTATTTGCAATTCTGTGTTGGTGTTTGAAGCCTTGAAACCTTTCAGCCCTGTGTCTGCCCACGGGCATCAGAGAGGTGGGGAAATGTGGGGGTTGACTTTTGGTTTTGATTTTTTCCCTTAAGATAATTTTGCTGCTTGTTTTGTCACTGTTTTCGCTTCCTCCTGAAGCATCAAAGATGGGGCAGGGTCTGAGGTGATGTCAGAAGATCCTCTTTTGGACTGCTTGGTTCTTACTCAATGATGCAGATAAAGAAGAGCTTGATGTTAGAAACTCTTTCATTAGGCACTGCTGGGCTTGTTTCCATCCTCTCCTGCACGAGGCTTTCTTGACCTCCTTGGCTCCTTAGAGCAGACTTTTTGTAAGCAGTTCTCTGTCCTTGCCTGAGTCCTGGGTGCTCAATCTTACCTCATTTCCAATTGTGACCTTCAGAAATAATTCTTTTATTTGAAATTTCATCTCTACACTAAAGCATGTGGAGAAGCACGGTGGCCTGTGATACACTGAAAGGCAAACTGAAGTATTCAGCTATCCTCTCTGGCCTAAAATTCTTCTAAATACTTCCCAAACATCTGTGTTTCCCAACTGTTCCGTGCTGTTCCAAAGTGCTAGCCCAGGTCAAAGCTCTGGTTCTGGAGTCTGTTCTGTAGAGGGAGATGTGTGTGACTGAGGAGGTGGCTGATGGATTTAGTGCTACTCTGTGGTCATGGATCTCTGCACTTTGAAAGAAACAGCAAAATTTCACCTCAGTGTGGGTAACTCAGATCAGTCTAGTTTGAGTGCATTAGTATCTCCTAATGAAACCAAATATAGTTCTCTTCAATTCCATTCATTCTGGACCTTATCTCTCCTGATATGTCTCAGTAGTTGCCAAGCAACCTCAACAGGAGTTCTGCACATCCAGCAGTATTAAAAAAACCCCAAAAAAACGTGAGTAGTTGTTGCTGAAAATAAGATGCCTTCTGATGACATGAATGAAGAGAGTTACGAGGGAAGGAAATGGGGAGTGGCAAGTTTGAAGCTGATGTTCTCAAAAAGCTAATAATATTTAGCACTTAAGTAGTGCTTTTTATTTTCCAAGCACTAATCAAGCAATCGTAAGATTATTAAATAAAGACTATTTTTTTGCTTTCAGTGAGTGATGCACAATTATGTTTCTGCTTTCTAGAGCAGAGGGCAGGATTTAATCCCAAGAGTGAAGGAGTTCAGTATATTTATTTCTTTCTCTGACCTGTATTGACTTGCCATGTTTCTAGTTTGACTGCAGATTATCTGGAGGGTTTGGGAAGATTTTTCTTTGTGTGTTTGCTGATCTGTAGCCAGCACTGTATTTATTTCATGCAGATGCACCTGCAGTGTTTTGGGTTTCATTAAAATATTTATCACCTGCAAGGCTTTCCAAACTAGAAGTATGAAAGATTGTGTGTATATCCTTTATTACTTGATAATGCTGTAATGCTTATAAAGCAATAAATAGAAATTACTTTTCTTTCCTGTCTCCTGTGCAAAATGGGATCTGAGAAGCAAACAAACTGCCCTAGCAAAGGAGATCATAACAGAAGTGAAAGGTAGTTTGGGAAAATGATTCTGGTTTTAGGTTATTCAGAAGGAAAACTTTGTGTTTCATGTAGACTGGCCAAAGCAACACTGTTGAGGATACACTTAAGTTAGAAAGTATCTGAATAAGATTGCCATAATTTGAGTTCTTTTTAATTTAGCATGCTGTTGCCAATGCCTGCTTATATAAAAGGGTAATTTAAAATCCTTTAACTAACTCCTGAAAAGCAGTTTTAATTCGAACATGGGGGTTTTTATGGAAGGTTCTGACACTGTGAACACTCAATTTCCCTGTCACAGTCTGCCTGGAATTACCAAGGTGTGTGCTGTGAAGAGACCCCAGGGAACTGGCCTAGGGGTCTGTTAGCCCTGGTCACAGTTCAATCCTTTCCTTCCCACTCTTGTTTTTCCTGAAGATGGTTGTCTTAGGAAGATGCCTATTCCAGGGTAGTAAAGGAGGGGTGTGCTGCAAATGTGTCAGAAACAGGGATGTGTCAATTTATACCCCAAGTAGGATGTGTTGGGAGTTCCACCCTCTGTGTCTGTGGCACACAGATCCACGTGTTGGACGTGCTCCAGTGAGGCTTTTTACACCCATTTTTCCATGAGGCTTTTTACACCCATTTTTCCATGCTCTGTGCTCAGCCTCTGCTTACACACTGCATCTCCACATGGGTGTTCTGGCACTAGGCAGGATTGTTTAGGAGGCGTTTGCTGTGTGATGCAGATAAACACCAAAACATGGAGCCTCAGTGTGTAAATCCACAGCTCATCCCTGCAAGGTGGCTGCCTGCTCTCCTGCTTCTGCAGAGGGGAAGGGGTTTTACAGGTACAGTGGTGCTTGGAGGTGCTACTAACAGAGCACAGAGATTTTGCATCAGTCTGTGTGTTCATCTGAATCACAGACCCAAAGGAGTGCCTGCCTGGAGGAGCTGGGTCTTGCTCTCTGTGAGGGCTGGTGAATTATTCTCCAGTCACAGTGAATTCAAATCAGCTGGTTGTAGCTTTTAACATGAGGACTAGAAACAACACTAGTTCATTCTAGGTTTAGGGATAAATTGAATTAAGGCATACAAAAGAACTGTACTGGCAAATGGTTAAAGCACAAATGAAATGGTTAAAATGCAGAGGAAAAAACATCCCAGTGTTATGTAGTATTTTTACCACGTTCAACTCCTAAGGGTTATTTGTGTTGGACTAAAATTTCTTTTGACATTCTGCAGCTAATAGAGGTAATTTAGAGATAGAAAAATAGTCTGTGTGTGTGATGCATATACAAAAACTGTAGTGGTGGTATTTTTATCCTCATCTTCTGAGATAAGAAGACCAGTCCCAGTTCATGCTTTTTTTGTAATGCATTAAATATGTGGATTTTAGCAGCTGCCTCTTGCCCTAGGCTTGTAAGTAGGTTTGTCCATGCAAGATGTGGGTAATTACTATATGTGAGTGGATAAATATATATTTGTGTGTGATATGTTAGTTGCTGCACCAGTACTGCCATGTAAACTTAGCTGCCCTTTTCTATATATATATATATATATATTCTCTGTATATCTAGTTTTAAAAGGGTAAATATTATAAACTGGTTGCTCAAGAGCAGCATGCTATAAAAAAAGTCATAAGCACATCAGTAAAAGTGTTGGAGGTAGTAATAAAAGTGCACTATAATCCTTCCACCAATTTATTGAACTCTAACTCTGGTTATCTGTGACAATTAACTGCATCTTGTGCATTAACCCTTTGTGAGTAGCTGTGTCTGCAGTGATACTCAGTATGGCCTCAGTGCCTGAAACTTCAGGTTTTCAAGCAAATTTATCATCCAATTGAATAATAGGGTTTGCTTGTTGCTTTTCTCTTTTTATCCATCTTTCAACAAAATAGGACACCCAATGACTTTGGGCAGAACATCTCTGTCACAAAAATGAACATCCTTTCTGCAAAATGGAACTAAACACATGACTTATTTCAGATTTTTCATCAGCGTCTTTAAAAGCAATAATACTGCAAAAGGTGATAAAAAACAAGGCCATCTCTGCCACACTGGAGCACAACCCCTGTGCCCTGCTGGGTGTGCAGGGGTGGGGTGGTTCTGACTCCCAGAGCCATTTCCCTGTGCTGAATGTTCACCAAGGGCTGGGCTGTGGGAGCTCAGGAGGGCAGCTGGCAAGTTGGCTTGCAGATGTGTGGTACTGGGAGGTGAAATGAAGAAGCATAAAGCATTATTTCTTATTAAATAGAAGTCAGTCTTAGTCTGAGGCTTAAATTTTTTAAGTTCTGTCTTCCAGAAGATGATTGTTCTTATTTAAAATGTCCTAAAGTTTCCTCAGGCTGCTGAAGTGTGTTGGAAGTTGAGACTACAGCTTTTTTAATTCTTTTTTGTTGCCTTGGCACAGGAGTTTCTATAGATTTAGTGAGTGTCCCTGAATTCCAAGAAATCCTTAAAATGGCAAGCAATTACATTTGAAGTTTGGATCTCATGATGTCAATACAGATATGTAGTAAAATATTCCAGGGTGTGGTGATACTTAATCATTAATGATTGAGACTTGGGGCATTTCCTGAATATTAATGCTGGATATGAATGTTGATTGCCTGTGGTGAAATTATCACCCAGATACTTCTTCTCCTTCTTCTCTCCCATCTCTCTTTTTTTTTTTTGTTTTGATTGCTAGTGCAGGAAGGATAAATGCAGAGCTAGGTCAGACAAATATTTGAAATACTCCTGAGGCACAGTGCTCAAGACAGAACACTTGCACTACCTTCATACCCCCTGGATTTCATAATTATCATGGAGTGTGAAAATGGTTATATTTTTTTTCCCTCTAGTGACTTAATCTGTAGTTACACAGCTCAGACTGTCAGTTGTCCACTGGGATTTCTTCCCTCAGAATCACTTGGTAGAACTCAGACTTATCACAAGCTTCTGGTTTCAGATGATGAAGCTGATGTAGAATTTTCTCTAATTGTGTAAGTTTAACTGCCACTGAGGTAAACTGATATGATGCCACACCTTGGATGTACTTTAATACTTAATCTGCCCCTTAGGAAAGGATTGACTAGCTCATGTCAGTGCTGTGCTTTATAAAAAACTTACTCATAAAAATGTTTATGGTTAGGTTTACATTAATATTTTTAGAGAAATGTAGCCTTTTGCTGCCAACACCAACTGTTAATAACCTACTAAAATACATAACTTCAACATTTCATCAATGTGTTTGGAACACACAGCATGTGCTGTTGGTTATGTTGTGTTCTACAAGTCTAAACTCCTGAAAGGTCCCTCTGAATTCCTGCACAACAGTACAGGAGGAGGTGCATAAATAAATATCATTATGCTGTAGGTACGTTGGTGGGGTTATCTGATTTCCAGGTAGGAAATTTGTAGGGCATTTCTGCATATTGTTTGCATGTGTTAAAAAGACATTCTTGTACCTGATGGGAAAAACCCTGGTTTATCTTTCTGTGAAACTTAGCACAGAGAAAGAGATTTTTCAATCCTATATGTTAAACATTTGGAAGGGAAGCCTTGTCCCTCCTGTAGGACAAGGATTGCTACAGCAGGGTCCAAGCTCCCCTTTCTCCTCCTAGCAGTCCCATGGCTGAGAAGCAGCTTCTCTTATTTAAATGAAAAAAAAGTTCCATGTAGTCTGTTTTATGTATCTCATAAATAATATGTTTTAGAATGTTGTAGATACTGATGATTCACCAAATGCCTTTAATCAAATCTGTGGCACTAAGCACACATTTGCTGTGACATAGTGGCATCTGGTCTGCTGAAATTTCTAGGAAGAGAATTTCTAAGAATCAATGCAACACAAGTTTAGACCAGTGGTTTGTGTAGTCCAGTATTATGTGTCAGAAATGGCACTTGGGGAGGGTTGGGGAAAAAGTGTAAGAGATTCACTGTGATTCCTCTTCAAGTTCTGCCACTGCCACTTCAGGAGCTCTTTTTAACGAAATTCATAACAAATTTTGAAGTCATGTTGATTATGTTTATTTCTTTAAAAAAGCCTGGTACTTGAATAATCTAAAAAAACCTTGTTTTCCTTTTGAAGTTTCAAGTTTTCCTTTGTTTCAAATGGAAAGCAAATCCAGTGAACCAGTTGTTTACTGGCTCTGCATTAGCTGGATGCCACTGGGGTCAGTCAGTCAGGTAGAACCAAGGTATCTCCATCTTCTCAGAGCTTTTGCTGTGGTTTTGTTGAACTCGAGGTAGCAGCTGGTTGGATCAATCAATAATTGTGCCCAAGAAATGCTGTTCCAGTAATTTGCAGTGTTACACACCCTCTCTTGAGATTGTTTTCTTCAGCTGTGTTTAGGTTTCTCATTCAAACAGTATTATTTGTATTTAAAGGCCCATATGTTGTGAAAGTAAATTGGACAATTATGACGAGGTGCTGGATATTCTAACTGATGAGCTAAGTATCAGCAAGTAATTTCTCACCTAACTTTTGGCCTAACATTCTCATTCATTACATACTGTCAGCATGAACTGTGTCTTTTACTTTTTTGTTATCATTTAGAAATGTCAGGTCAGGGCCAGGACATGATAATTGTGCTATTGTCACAGTTTGACTTAAATTACAACAATATAACTTCCCTTTTATCAGGGGAAATGAAAATAAATGTGCTTATTCAGGTATAATTAATTTCCAATTTTAAGCTCAGTAAAAGGTCATCCTTCTTGCAGGTTGAGTTCAAATATGTGTAGATGTTAAATACAGAAAAATGAAAATTTCTTCACATTGTGGCTTCCAGGCTGTTTAATAGGAGATGTTTGGAATTTTTCCAGTTAATTTATGTTGCATTAGGGAAGACTCTAATTTGGATGCAGCATTTGTTTGTCTAAAACATCCATGAACCATTTTGATTCTAAATTGTACCTTCCTGGTTAAATAAACTCCCTTGGTACTAAAGGTGGGGTTCCCTGGAAGTCCAGAATCATGGTGGAGTGTGGCCTGAGAGTATTGTTCTCTTACTGTGCATTATAAGTGAGTGGGCATAATGGGAAATAATTGTATTTAGGTACAGGAATTGTGTGTTCAGATTCATTTCTACAGCTCCTGTGTATTGAAGAAAGATTTTTTTTATTTTATTTTTTTTCCCCTACTTAATCCAAAGCAAAATTATTTCAGAAGTAGCAGTACAGAAACTTGTATTTCTCTCAACAAACTGACACCAGCTTTTCTGGAAATAGAGCCCTAGATGTCTAGAAAAAAAAAAAAAAGGTATTTCTGATGTCTTTTAGTTGACAGTGTCATCTAAAGTCAGACCAGCAAGATCATCAGGTAGAAGCTGTTGCCTGAAACAATATTCCCTGACACTGGTAGAAGAATTTTGCTAATGGGTTTAATGTGGTACTGACAGTGCCTGTG
>VYXF01011899.1:900473-911915 GCA_013397295.1 Polioptila caerulea
ATTTCTGATGTCTTTTAGTTGACAGTGTCACCTAAAGTCAGACCAGCAAGATCATCAGGTAGAAGCTGTTGCCTGAAACAATATTCCCTGACACTGGTAGAAGAATTTTGCTAATGGGTTTAATGTGGTACTGACAGTGCCTGTGCTTGGAAGGAAGGGAGGGTATTTTTGTTGTTGTTGCCTGGTAATATTTGGTGTTTACTTACAAATACTTTTCTTATATCATCTTCACTTCTGGTAGTGTAAAACTTTTAATAACTGGAAAAGAAATTAAAATCCCTTGTATCATATGAAATATAATTATAGAAATCAGTGTTGGTACTTTAAAGGCAGCTATTGCCTGATACTTGTTGATCTCTGGGCCACCAGAAATAATTAATACAAAAAATATCTGAGTTTGGGCTTGTTACCAGTGTGGTGTAGCCTTTGAGACTGATGGTTTTGGTGTCAAGTTGCTTTTGGAGAATTTCTTTACTCACAAACGTGATTCTTTGCACTTTTGCTTTATGCTTCCTTTTTCCAGGGTTGGCTTTGAAATTCAGCATGGTTTCTCTCTTTTGCATGGCACGTTGGTTATGAACCATTCCTGTCTTGTTCTGGGCTGTTACGAGAGTGACTTTGCTTGTCTAAGTGTGTCAGGGTATCTGTGTGTAAATACCCTGGAACTTCACTGAGCAGGTGAGGAAAGTATGCTAACAGCTACAATTTTCATGTAGCTTTGCTGAGTTTAAGGTTTAATTTGGCTGTACTTAGGGACTGCCTTTCTGGAGATCATAATTTATTGGAGTGATTTTTCATTCCTGTTACTTTGGAGGACTGAAACAGAGAAAACGTCTTCAGAACATGAAACTGGCCAAAAACACTGGCAGTTGCACAAGGTGCAGTGGAAAACTCCTCCTCCTGTAATTTTACAGTTTCAGGAGACATAAGTGCTGTTTGTAACAACTAGGGATTTGAGAATGTTAGAAATCAGATTTAAAAACTTACAGGGGAGTCTGTGCTTCCTAAACTTCTTTGTCTAAAACAATAATCCCAGAAGTTTCCCGTGAGCTGTGTAGGAAATGGGAATACTTGGGTGGTTCACATAACAGATAAAAACTATCACCTTTTTTCTTTTACATTGAGGGCAGCCTTAACTTGATCTGGATGACCTTTGCTGTAACCAAGCCAACGTTACTGTACCTCAGAGCTTTAGGGTTGGAATGTGCTAATCTACAGGGGAAAGGTTTGTGTTCCCTTCCAGCGATGTCCCAGGAGGTGTTGGAGCAGCTTTGGTGTCTGCACAGGGCTCAGTGGCACCAGTGGCAGGAGGAGACCTTTCATAAGAAAAAGCAGGTGTTGGTTTAGACCAACCAGCTTTTTACTGCTGAAATCTTTTTTTAGAGCGATGCTAAGACTTGTGCAAGATGTTCCCTGCTGGATTCCCTGGGGTGAGCCTTGTTTGGTGCCCCACAGCAGTGTTGTTCTGTCGTGGCTGCTCTGAGCACTCCAGCTGTGGGGGGCATTCAGCCCCTCTCTCGTGCCACCTTGAGATTTGGCACAGTCTTGTCTCAGCAAAAATTCAGTAGTAAAATCAGTGGTGTGGGTGATGCAAAATAAACAGCAGTGCAGTCAGGTTACTTGAGACTCTCTGTGCAGGAGTTTTGATTTTCTGATCCAAGTGCTCTTTTAGTGGAATTAACTCACCCCAAATTTTGTTTCAATTGTCATCATCTCCTGTCATAATATACTTGCTTCTTACTGCACAGATATTAACAAGCAGCTGTGGGACTGTGACATTAACAATCCTCTACAAACATGAGGCTGGGCATTGATCTGTGAGGCTCATGTGAGCTGTAATCAGGGGTAGCAGAGCTGAAAGGTTCATTTCTGGAGGATGTTGGTAGGTTTGCTCTGTTCAGGATTACCTGCTCACTCACACTTGTGCCACAGCTAAGGGAAGATCAGGTAACAGCAAGTGAGACTCTGGAAAACATATTTTAAATCCACCCTGAGCGGAGAAGAAAGTGCTTTGAATTCCAGTTTGGAACAGAATTGAAGTGTCAGTGTTTGAATGCAGAGTACCAGCCCTGATTAACCAGTGGATTGCTGGAAGCTGTGAGGACACACTGAAGCTCTCAAGATAAAGCAGGTTCCTTGTTGAGAAGATGGCACAATGTGGCAAAAACATTGGATGTATTAATGTGAAATAAAGACAACCTTAGCTGAGTGTTGTGTGTGGTGCTGAGGATTTCACTCAGAGACAAGCACAGCCTTTTTTATTTTAATTTTTTTTTTTTTTGCAAACAGGATCTGTGGTGATTTTTTGCAGTTTGACCTCCTGAAGGCTTTTTTGGAGAAAAGCTTTCTTCTGTCATAGTTTCTCTGGACTGCCTTTTGCACACACAGGCACTTTGCCTCCTTCCCCTTCTCAACAAGGATTCCAAGCCTGTGGCTCACACAGTATTGCTGTGATAGGTCTGCACAAGTGAAGTAGAGATACCAGAAGTCAAGGATAAACTCATTGGTTATACAAAAATAACTGTCAAACGCTCTGTTGTGATGACTTAGAAAGTTATCTAACTAAAGTTTCTAACTTTTCAAGTTAAAAATCGTGAAAATTATTATTACATCTGTGAACAGTAGTAGCCCTGCACAATTCGTTTCTAGATGCACTGTTTTAATAAACTGACATTCTGGTAAAAAGTGGAAACTGCAGTAACATAGTTTCAAAGCTTTTTCTTCTCTTTTGAATTTTGTATAATGGAATTTTTAAGTTCCCTAGGAGTGTACTTCATTTGCTATAAAATCCATCTCATAAGTAGTAGTATATAATTCCCTTGCTGCAGGTATCTCAGAATGAAGAGTCCACACAGGAGATATTTGGTTTTGTGTTTTTCTGCTGCTTGTTTACCAACAAGTAAAAAACCTCAAACAAACAAACAAAAAACCAAGAAGAAAATGATCTGTAAGTGATTTCTCAAATTGTTTGTTTCTTCCCTTCCTTAGCAAATTATTTTATGAGACTTGGTCACATGTTTAGGAGCCACATTAAGGTAAAACAAGATCAAAAATTTTCTAGTGAGTGGTTTAGAGATCAAGTAAGTCACCACTGGTTTAGAGAGGCTGTCATAGCTAGAAATTTGCAGAGCAGGTGTGGGGTTTTGTTTCTTTTTCACCTCCTTAATATTGGCTGTATAAAATACTTTAAGAAATCATAATTTTACTTAAAGACACATATTTGTGACACCCTATATCTGTACAAAAGAGACATATGCACAGCTTTGAATATCAAAATAAATTTAAGGCAGGAGTTACTGCACCATTAAGCCTGTTGCAGTTGGACATGTATGAGACAGGTAAAAAAGGTAGAACTGATGTTTGCAAACTGCAACCAGAAGCATCTTCTTTAAGAGTGCTACTAGTAGCTAAATTTTTGGTGTACTTAACTAATCTCCCTATTTCAAAGCAAATATTCAAAGTGTGATGGGCAGAGGTGACTTAGAACAGCCAGAGAAAAAGAAGGGCAAAATAAAAATTTGTGGACATCTTGCACATGAGAGCCCTCATCATATTTTATCTTCAAAGGCTATGGAAGAACTTACATCTCTGAGGTACATAAGCATAGCTGAGTTCAACTTAGAGTAAATTTTGCTTTCAAAGCATTTATAACCCAATTGTTCAGTGGGAGAATGCTGTATTTTCTCCATGTAACATAGGCCATGCAGCATTCTTAAAGGTTCTGGGCGTTCTGGCCCCCATCCATCACAGTACTTAAACCATGAGTAGCCCTATTAAAGTTGATAGAATTACTCATGTGCTTAAAATTAAACATGTGCTTAAGTGCTCTGATGGATTAGAGCCAAAGTTGTCAGCACCTTGCTTTGTTGTGTGCTGTGTTACACCTGCCTCCCCATGCCCTGGCCTGGGTCTTCAAGGGACACATTTTCAGATTTGCTCACTCCAATATTTAGCTGCTCTGTGTCCTAAAATTGCAGTTTATGTGCACAGCCACAGTAAGTTCATGCACAGTCTGGAAGTGTAAATACACAACTACAACTCCTGAAATCTGTCAGGCCTTGACAAATTTCACAAGATTTTTTTTTTCTGGGTGTTTCAGAGAAAACTTTATGCTAAAGTCTTTACATGGAAACATCTCTAATGTTTCTCAGAAAACTATCTTTCTACTGAAATTTGTGTTTTAATGAAGTGTACAATGGAAATCACCGTTTAGGCACAACAGCACGTTCTTAAGAATGACTTCTTAAGAGCTTGAACCTCCCAAAAACAAGATCAGTAGGAGCTGTTCTAGTTTCTGCTGATAATGCTGAGTCTGTCATTCTTTCAGGTTTATGAGCAAAGTTGCATATACCTGACAGCTCTTTATCTTTGAAGATAACCGTGGAAATCTTCCTTAATTCAGACTTTGTCCGTGATAAAAATTCTGGATTTAACAGCTGTGAAGGAGAGACTTGATTCAGTGAAAGCAGTTCAACACTGCTATAAGAAATTGTGGTGAACAAAGAATTTAATGTTAATATCTCTCTGAAATAATTAACTTTCAGTGACAGCTGCATAGTTTAGTAAACAGTTCCTTTGTTCCTGTCCCAATAGTTCCCCCTATTTTTTGGGTCTGCATCCCCTGCCTTAACTGCTTTCCTGTTCAGATTGTCATTCTGAGCTTATGAGCTACCAACACTAAATCCTACAGCATCTAGAAAATGTTAAGAGTTTGGGTCATTGAGAGTTTAATGGAATTTTTTAGAAGTACCAGGGGGAAAATGGTGAAATAAGTTAGATAATTGCTTTTTATTTGAGTGAGGCAAAAACCCTTGCCTTTTGTCATTGCCAGAAGCAACCACCTTACAGCTCATCTGTCTACAATACCACATGCCAGATGTGTTTCAGATGATAACAGAGATCATAACTAAAAAAAAAAATCAAGGAATTTTCAGGACCAGCCGTTTTCCACCTGTCTCATCAGTGTCTTCCCTACTGCACTGCATCCTGCTTTGGCTGGGCTGTGTTTACACTTACTTGGCATCCACTGTTCCAGCCATTTTTATTTCAGGGCTTCTTTCCATTTAATACTGGCACTTAGCCAGCTGTGTACTTTTTCAGCTTTAAGTAGCACTGAGGTCATCAGCCATTATAGGAGCTATTCCTCTAATTCTTGTGCACAAACCCCTGAAGAGCTCTGGGATGTGATTGCCTTCTTCAAAAGCTTCATACCCAGTCCTGGCTGAAGAAGTTACTGGAATGCAGACACTTACAAAACAGTTTTAGAGCAAATGGCACACGTAGGACACCCATCAAATTGGTGTTTCAAAGGTTGGGCAAAAGTGCTTTGAAAGTGAGAGCTGAGGTGAGAACAGGAACCCCCCAGAACGCTGCTGTTACCTGCCTGTGTTTGGAAGCAAAGGATGAGGTGATGAGCAGCACAGCAAATGGCCCAGATTGAACAGCAGGTGCTGCTGATCCACATGTATGCAGTGCCTGAGTGCTTCATACTCCCACAAGAGTGTTTTTTCTGGGGAGGAGGACCCAGGAGGCTGGCTGTGCTCTGAGGGGTGGGTGGCTGTACAAACAGACAGCCTGCAGCAGCAGAGGGCACATCCCAGGGGTGTCGTGTGCTGTATTTCAGTGCTGCTGCACAGTTGGGCAGAAGTGTTTAAAAACATGTGACGGGCAGTGGATATTTCCTTTATTCTGTGTTAATAATGGCTACATTCACAATAGTTAAATAAATAATTAAAAAGGTCTCTGCTTCCTGACAGCACTTTGATTGTCTCGAGGTAGTGAATTGTACAAGGCAAGATGATTCAGCAGTTTGAGGAGTCCTCCCGTTCCTGCCGGTTCTGAGGTGTCCTTCCGGACCAGAAAGGAATCACAGTGTCCTCTGAAGACTCTACAGCCTTGTTAATTATTGTATCAAGTGTCTATAGAGAATGCTAGACTTCTGAGGACACCTTTTATTGCAATATGCTTTAATTACCTGTACTAAGAGCAAGAAAATGACACCGGTGTGTTCCCCTCTGAATGCCTGGGGAGCCACAGGCAGGGTTTGCAATTCACAGAGGTGTTTAATTGCACAGCAGGAACTAAAGGGCCTTTGTCAAGCTCGTACATCACAGAGCTCTTTGTGAACAATTCTATTTCCATCCCTTACCTAAACTATTGCTAGTTAATTAGTGGAGGTAAATGGAGCAGGATAAGCAGAATTATGCTTCTTAATATTGTGTCTGTGATGGTCTCTTTGTGCCACTAACAGGTATAAAGGGACTGTAAACCAGTTAAACTGGTTTTATGTAGGAATTTGCAAAGCTGAAGGGGAGCCTCAAGGTAGCTTAGAGCCAGAACAGCATCTCTGTGCCACATCCACCTGGGCAGGTGGTATGACCAGGCTGCCACGTGCCTGCTGCCAGAGTCCTGGAACTTCAGCAGGAGCAAAGTCTGCCCACAACCAGTCCCAGTCTTTGCATCAGGATGTCCAGAGAGGCAGAATGAAGTTACCCTTTAACCTTTGCACTTTGGGTATCACAGGGAGCAGAGATAAAATAAACCTAAAAATGGAGTTGATGATGTTTATATTCAGGGATGCCTTTTTTAGAGTTTGATATCATTTCATTGTGGTACCATCCTAAAGATGAATCTCAACCCCTAAAACTGCAACATAAATAATGATCAAAAATAAGATTTCTGATTTCACAGAGCTGTGATGATTTTAATCAACACTTCAGTAATTTGTTTTTCTTGACATTTTACTTGGAAAATGGTTCTGGCATTCCTTTCATAGAAGGTATCTCTTTGTGCTTGTATTTCTTACCTTTTGTTCATGTGTTTATGCCTACATAGTAAGATGTGTATGTTAATTGCACAGTAATTATTAAGAAAAATATTACAATGTATTAAAACATGCAGTGGTAAAGCAACTTACACTGCTTTTCACAGTCTTTAAAAGGGAACTCATGGAAGCCCTTTTTGCATTATCTACTCCACACATTGCATCACATATTGTGTGAGAAAGTGATTTTACTTCAGGGGATAATTGAACTATCTGTGGGTCTGTGACCTTTCCAACGTAATAAATTTTTAACTATGTCTTTAATTCAAAGTATATAATGACAAAATTATTCATCCTGTTGGATTTTTCTTTTTTCCAAAAGATGTTACTTACTTTCAGAGAAAGCAAATAGTTTATCCTCAGAGCTGTTCTTTTTCTAATATTATTTCCTCTCACAGATCTTTGCTAGCTGAATGGTACAGTGTGTTGATACCTGGAATTTTGGAGAAGGAAAACAAAGGATTTTCCAAGTGAAGTAGGCGTTGGAGTGGAGGGAAGGTGGTGTAGGAGGAAGAGCATTGTGGTAGGGAGGGAAGCTGCCCTGCAGGAAGGGTCTCGTGCTTCCAGGGAGATGCTCAACCCCTGTGTGGTCACTGTTACCAGCACACACTGACTGTAAAGTGCTTTTTGGGTGCATTGTGTCAGCCTCCTGAGCCTGGGGTACCATTTCATTTTACCAGGTGCAGTCAAGAGCAAAGTATTAATGTGGTTCAAAAAATCTCCTTCAGCTCCACTGCGAGTGAGGAGCCCAATAAATCCTATTTCCTGTTACAAGCTGTGCAGAATTACTGCCCCATGGCACTGCAAGGGTTTGTCCTTTCTGGGCTTGAACAGTCCAAAACAGAAAAACCTCTTTGAAGCTGGCAGAACTACTGAGGTATCTCAGCAGTGTGATATAAATGGTGTTGAGTTTGCAGAAGATATGTAGGGGGTTTTGCTATTGAATTTTAGTAGTTCTGTCTGTAAAATCGGTACTTTGTCACAGGTCTAAGATGAATTATTTCAGCTTCACTCCAAATACTCTAGGCAACTATTTTTCCCCATTTTCAAGCGCCTCTCACTTGGCCTGTGCCCTCTTTGCTGTTCTAGCTGTTATATTTGGAGGTAATTGCCATGTTCTGTTAGAAATAACCCAGGCTAAACCAAATTTATCTTTTAGTTGAATTGTAAAGTACTGCAGGTTTTTTGTCTTGTGGATTGGTAGCAAAACCTTAATTGAATTTCCTTGCTCGTGGTCTTGTGTCTGAAGATTTTGACTGCACAGCTCTGTTTTCTCTGAGGTGGATTGGCAGGTAGTGCTCTTAGTTTCCATAAGGTTCAGTAAATAAATTTTAATGCAGATTTTATGGAATATTTATTAAATCCATCAGCATGTTTCACTGCATCAAAGACACTTTATTTAGATGAATAGGCATGTTTAAATCCCACGTGCCTGTGAAGTGCATGACTGCCTGTCAAAGAACTGAGTTGTGTTTTAAAACAAAATTGATCTATTAAGTTTTCATTGGCTGTCAGTGTGTAACTGATGGGCTTTTGAAGGTGACCAGAAGGGAACAGCCTGTGGCTGCTTCCCTGGGCATTCACATTTGTTGGCAATACCTGCAAAAGCAGGGACATGCACCTGTGTGACACACAACAATGTCATTTTCTACCATCAAAAGTCAGAGGCAAATGAATTGCTTTGTAAGATTTTCATTCTGGCTCTTCCACTTGCAAATGGACTCATTAGCTGCAGTGCTGTGCCTGGGGAAGGGAAGCCTTGCCCTGCTGCAGTTGTTGTGTCAGCAGGTTCAAGAGTCAGCCAAGTTTGACTGCCTTAGAAATGAAGGTAATTTATGCATTCCCCCAGTCCCTGAAGGTGACAGAGGCTGGGCCTTTACAGCCTTGTAAAGGAGACAAAGGCTCTGTATTAGCACTCTGACTACATTTTAATATGCCCTATTAAAACAGTCTATATATTCTCCAGAGCTGCAGAACTCTCCAAGGTTTCCTAACGTATCTGCACTGACCAAAAAATTCAAACTTCTTTGCTTTTAGGAATTGGAGTAAAGGCATAAAGGTGTCCCATCATCCCTGTCCATCCATCTGTTTTCCTCCCCAGTTCTTTAACATGTTTTGTTGTGAGAATTAATTTCAGCACCTTTTTAAAAAATTATTTTTCTGTTTGGGAGATGCGGAAGGTTTCAGGGTGAACAGAATCTTTATCTCTGGAATGTTCTTTTTAAAATTAAGTATTTTTTTCCAAGTAATGGTCATTTGTATTATCTGTAAAGTAAACCAGAAAGAAACATTAAAATTAAATTAGTTTACTTTCTGATCATCTGTTTGTTAATGTGTTCTTTGTATAAGATTTGATAAAGTTTGAGTAAAAATGTTGCCTTTTTAATAATAAAGTTCAACCACAGGTGGAGAAGGTCTTTACTAAATACTGATTAGATTGGTTTTCAAGGAATATTTGATTTTTCTGACCTTTGATGTCATTATGATTTAATGTTACTTGAATTAAAATGTCATCTTTTTTTATAGTACCTAAAATAGACTTTATTAGTTTTCCTGAAAGCTATGTGCAGCTTTTCTTTGGCCCATTTAAATATTGAAAACAGCAGGATTTGAGATTTTTCTTCTAATCCTCAACTAATAGAGTTTAATGCTTTGTTTGGCCTACCTTGCACAGCCTAAGCAAAAGTTTTAAACAAGATTAAAAATATGACCTTATTAACCCATGACATCTAAAGATACAGAACAGGCCTGCAGAGACATCAGTCATTCCTTAGCCAGGAGAGCTCTGGTGCCATTCCCAAACTACTCAGGATGTTGCAGAGGAAAACATTTTGGCAGCCCAGCTTTTTCCCTTTTGTAGTTCTGTGCCAGCACCTGAAAAGAAGAAATTAAAAAGGAAAAAACCTAAGTTGAATATTCAGTCTTTGTGGTTGTGGAAAATAAAAGTTTGAGTACTTCTGGAAATTTGAGGTGCAACTTGGCTGAGTTTCTGAAAAAAAGGACAAATTTGGCAGAGCAGTGGGATGTTTTCTGTGCTTCACCTCATTAGTCCCTGAGTAAAATGAATGTCACCTTTTGGGGGTTTTTTTACGAGAAGTTAGAATTGTTTGTAAGCTGCTGTTGGATGATTGATGAACATGCTGAGTTCCAGAAGAATAAAGTGGCTTATTGTCATGGAAAGTTTATGTCTAGTAAACATTACAAAACACAAACTGCTGTGATACATTCACTGCTGTGTAATAGGATTCCTTGTTTACTGGGCAGGCTATAGGGCCATGGCAACACCACCAGAAATAGGAACTGTGAGTATCCTTGTTGTAAAGATGATGATGGTTATCAAGCACTTTGTTAATTGCTGCAGGTTAACGTTTCTCCATCTTCATTATCACTTAGTAGTGAGAGGATCAGCCAAGAGGTGTCAATGTGGAAGTTTGAGTGAAATCTTTGATTAAAATAATGAAGTTTATTGTATGGAATGGTAGAGTCAGGTCAGTGTGCACCTCACTGATGCTTTGAGACAATTAATAGAAAGTGTTCTAGGGAAGAGAGAATAACAAGAATTTGCTTGTAAACAATGCAAACTCCCTAAACTTCTCTTTTTCTAGTGATATTCCAAACAAAAGCAAAATGAGTGCTAATTCCTTAAAACTACTGGTATCTTGCTTGGCTTTCAGCATATCAGTTGCCCTTTTGATCTAAACAGGGCAGAATCTGGATACATGGTCATTAAAGTTCCAGATCCAGCTGAAATTTGGAGGCAGAATTAAAGCCAGACAAATTGCTTACACTGTCATTGAGAAACGCTTCCTGCTTTCATACCATTATTTACATATTCTTAATAATTAAACATGATTTTTAAAATCTGAAAGTGGGTGGTGGTTTTGCAACCATATGTGCACTGCTGAGAAACAGAATATTTGTGCATCCTAAGTCTTGGTTGTGGAATGGAGAATTTGTCAAGACCTGGGGCAATAGAAAGCGTTGCAGTAAGGAAGGAAGAAGATGAAAAGCCCTCAGTTTTTTCTCTCTTATCCTGTCTAATTTATTTTCCTTAATTTGGTGCTTTTGGCCTTTCTTGGCTCACTGCCTTGTTCTCATCAGAGGTGCCAAATCTCTGAAGCAAAAACCTGGTAATCTTCAGGAGAAATGTAGCCTGTAGGTAGGTAAAGAAGTCTAGGAAACCCCAGAATTTTCATCTGATCATTGATCATTCAATTCTCTCTCTGCATCGAGCTCCCCTGCCCTTCCTTCCCTGCCCCAGAGTTCTGAGGACACGTGGAGGAGCTGATGTTTGGGGATAATCCCATTTGTGTTTGCTGGAGCTGTGCTGCTGGGTCAGAGCCGTTCCCTGCCCTGCACAGTCACCCTGAGCACTCTGATTTGGTGCTGCTCTCTCTGCTTCCCCCTGCAAGAGCAGCACTGGCATGGCACAGCCAGGGAATGCCCAAGCAGATCCTCCACACCTCTGGCTAAAGGCAGAGTAACGTGGGGTTGGCGTGGTGCTTTTCCTTGACACTGTCTTTTACAGAAATTGCATTAATTTTTCATTTGATAGCCAAAATTCCCACCACTCCTGGATGTGTCTGCCCCTTGTTATTGAAGTAGTACTTCTTTTTTTT
>VYXF01011899.1:911930-962932 GCA_013397295.1 Polioptila caerulea
TCCCTGCTGTACTTCTGCATTCTTGATTGGTGACTATGCTTTCAGTTTCATTTTGGTTTTTGACTGTGAGTAATTATAGAAAGGAAAAAGTGATAAAAAGCATTTGCAATATGCTTACTGAATTAACTCCATCAAATGAGGTTTTCAGGCTGGCGTCTGTAAGCTGAAAGTGTGAGTTACTGTCTTCAAAAGGGTAAAAAAAGGAAATTCTGTTGGTACTGTGGGACACTGTGCTGGAAAATGTTAGTTTGCAAAATGAAAAAAAAATTTAAATGTTGATATAAATATTCCATAATCAAAGAGTCCTGTAAAAGCAATTCAATGAAGATTAAAAGGTCACTTAGACAGTTTAGCTGGCTTTTTTTAGTAATTACATGGCTAACTTGGTTTACCTCAAAGTAGTGATTTTATACTGTGTATAGCAAGAAATTAATAATGTGACAAATGTTATCATAGTGTGCTTTGCCAATGAAGTTAGAGTTGACAGGCTCAGTGCTAGTAGTACTTTCAGGGTGCTGATTCCTGGCTATACCAGATGTTTGGTCATGCATTTCCTTTGGAAAGTTTAGCAGTGGGATCAGCTGTGGCAGGTTGGACACAGAGTGCAGTTCCAAGCAGCAGAGGCAATGGTTTGCACTGTCCTGCTCCAGCCTGGTGGGCTTGTGAATGTGGCTGCAGTTAATCCCAAATGATGGTGCTCACCCCAAGGGCTCTTCTGGTCTCTCCCTCTGCTTGTAGGCAAGGATAATTTTATAAACTTGGATTAACCCTTTACTGTTTGAATGACAGAATGAGTGCTCTGCTCTGGCTTACTCTGCTAAGGCATCATTTTTGTGCTTTAATTTTTTGTGCTTTGAGGTTCTTTGGTCTCCTTTCATTTGTTTCTACTTTTAGTGACTCATTCTTTTTTCCTTTCTCTTTGTTTCCAGTGTATACTTTCCTAAAGAACTTTCACGTATGTCTGGTGTTTTGCATTCAGATGAATCAAAATCTGTTTGATTCTGCAGAATGTCTTAGTCCCAGTCTAAGGCTGTAGTAAGTTTTTATTAAAGCATAATTAGACACTGATTTTTGGTTGCAAATAGATGTTACTGCTTAAAATAGATGCAAATAGATGTTACTGCTTAAGTAGAAAAGTTTTGAGGTATTTAAATGATGCAAATAGATGTTACTGCTTAAGTAGAAAAGTTTTGAGGTATTTAAATGAGTTTATCTACACAAGTCCTCAGTGAGACTGAAAGCACTTTAGACAATACAGCTTTGATAGAATATTTTTCAAGTTTATGTTCTGTTTTAAAGTGATATTCTGCTTTCTGGCTTATAAATTTAATGATGAATCTTTTTTATTACAGGGAGAAGAAGATGAAAATTCAGGATATTAAAAACAATATTAAAGAAGCTATAGAGGTAAACTTAGGAGCTATTGTTTTTTTAACTATTCCAGTGGCTATTTAGACACTCTCTGCAATATTTTACTTGTGTTTCTTTGCAGACAATAGTGACAGCAATGGGCAATTTGGCACCTCCAGTGGAACTAGCCAATCCAGAGAACCAGTTTCGAATCGACTACATCTTAAATTTAGCAAACCAGATAGACTTCGATTTCCCTCCGGTGAGTAATTCACAGTGGCTGCAGCCATGCCTTTCTGCAAATGATTGTATTTCACTGCCCTGTAGTAAACATTTCCCCAGAACAGCGAGCTGCTCTCTGGGCATCACTGCAGTAGGTGCCTTTGGTGAGTGCTAATCGAATTTACAGCAACACAGCCAGAATATTCCAGCTGATCCTTCAGGAACATGGAGACCCTTGTCTGCTTTTTGTGCTCTGCTGAAATAATGAGCTGCAGAGTCAAGATGGACAGTGCTGGGCAGAATGTTTGGATATTGTTGGGAATTGCCCTGCCCAAAAGGAGGGGACATACACACAGCACCCTTTTGGTGATTAGCTGGCATTTAATGATGCTGAATTCTCTCTTCTGGAAGCACAGTGGGGTTTTCTTGCTGATTCAGACTCTGTGTCAGCCAGGCTCTCTGCAGAGCCTCCACACACGCGTCCTTGCCCCAGCCCTCCCAGTCCTGGTTAATCATTCAAGGTGCCAGCAGTCCCAGAGTAAATGCATAAAGGATAATTATTTAGTTGATGATACAACTTTGTGCCCACTCCTGGTGATTAATTTCTCCTGTATCTCAACCAGGCTTGTAGCAGAAGCCCGTGAAAATCCAGTTTGCAAACACGGAACACCTAAACACTGAGAAGATATTTTTGTTAATTGCCATGAAGTACCTTTTACTTGCAGTAATGCAGGAGTGTTGCAAAGCTTGTATTTCTCTATCTGTGCACAGTTCCAAGGGGCTGAGGGGAGGAATTAAATGATGTATCAAAAATCATGATCCATTTACACCAGAATTTTGTGTCCAGCAGTCCCAAATGCTTGAAGTGGAAGTGCAAGTGTAAACAGTAGTAAGATGTGGCATAGTTTGCACCACAGCAATTCTTGATTAATTTTGTAATTTTTTGATATGTAAATGTTATTGAACAAGCCAGTCCGTGAGACCAAAAACAGTTACCTTTTCCAAATGTTGCTGCTTCTAGGAATTTCTCTGCTTTGTTCAGTCTTTATCAAAAGAAAAATAACCAAACAAACAAAGCCACATGCTTTGTGTACAAGGCAGAAGTCAGGTGACATTAGCAGTTAATTGGAAATAATGCACTGTAATCTTTAAATCGTTTTCAGTGTTGGACAGGCACAGACAGGTTGGTTGAGGGGGGATGATTCTCTCTAGCACATAAAATGCAGTCATTGTCAGTTTGTCCTAAAGCATCTTAGATTGAGATTTTGAGGTTTTTAACTTCACACCTCTTTAATTTACACGTTTGTCAGTGTTACTCACAGAAATACTCAATCCCTTCCTGGATGATCTCTCCTACTGGGGGCACAGAAAAATTCATGCTTTGAAGATAGTTCTAGGAGAATATTTGAGAGAGAAGACAGTGGTTCCTTGCTCCACCCTCTGTGCTTCTGCACTGGCTGTGTGCCCACAGCTCTCCCATTGCCATTGTTTGTGCTAGTTCAGGTTGTGATCTGTGACAATGCTGCAACAAGTTCCTGTGACCTGCCTCAAACTGAAATACTGGATTTTCCTGGTATCTTCTGTCTCAGAGGTAGTTTTTCTTCTTCCATTCAATTGGAGTGCAGTGAATTCTTTTAATTTTTCCCCTTTTTTCACTGAAAGCAAGGTGTAATTGTGTGACTTACAAGGTCTATAAATAATTCCAAGTTCAGGGAAGAGTCTTTGAGGTGTTGAGTGACACACAACTTCGGGAATAACAGTGCTCCAATAAAACTAGTTTTTCTTCTCTGAGCAAAGGCATTGTCTTAAATTTTTAAGCCCTGAGTCTACAGAGGTTTAGGTGTGTGCATAACTTTGACTGGTGGCTTACTTCATTGGGATGATTAACTATTTCATATGTAAATGTTTGTAGGGTTGAGGTTTTAAACTGGATATGCATTAGCCACAGATGTTGAAGGGCTATCTCTGGCTCTCTCTGCCCTTGGTGATTGTATAAGTTAATGTCTCTGATTTCTGAGTTTGTCTGAATGTAGGTTGTAGTCCTTTGGTGCCTGGAAAATTGAACCTGCATTTGCATTGCTTGATTTAAATCAAGTTAAGATCTAGAGTGTCCCTAGATGCCAGCTCTCAGTGCATAGTGGCAGAAATCTCAATCCTTGAGTACCACTGTAAAAATAATTTTGATTTTGTTACAGCTTAATTAAAAATACTTAGAAGAAAAAAATAATTTTATGGAAGTGGAAAGGACAGCCTTATGCTAGTTATGCTTTAAATCTAAGGAAACCTCCATCATCTGCTTCCTCCTCCAGTACACTGGGGAAGAATTCCATAAACTGGCAGCTAAACCTTTTCCTATATGGAGTATTGATTGGGAAGGAGGGAGGGGAACCTTTAGCAGTGTCAGCCCTGTGTAGTGCTGGCTGCTTTGAGCTGCAGAACTTGCTTTCTGCATTTTCTTCATGGGAATTCACATTTCAGCTGCCTTGAGGACAGGCTTTTCTCAGTGCAGTGTTTGCTGCTCTTCTCTGCCCTAGGAAGAACATGAGGGTGGGGAGGGGGAGCACTCATGTCCCATGGGGATATTCTTTGAGGGCTGCAGGTACTCAGGGCTATACTCTTAAATACTGGGCTGTTCTGCTTCCCTTTCAATGCCCATTCTTCTTTTCCTAAACATTAATTGAGATTGCTCTCCTGGAGGGAATGCACTGGCATAGAGGTGAGCACAAAGATTGTGGGATTTCTTCTCCAGCTACACAGGATCATCATCCTCACGAAGGAGCAGCTGAAATGAATTTTAAAGTAGAGGCCAAAATCTGTGTTCATAGTTCCCTGTGGAACAGGTGGAGCTGGAATGCAGGTCTCCTAACAGCAAGGTTCAGTGTCATGTGAAAGGCAGGAGAAAGTCAGGAAGAATGGAGGAGCTTTACAGTGTGGTGCTAATATTGGGATCTGGCTCTACATGTAAATTAGGATTCAAAGAGCAACTTTTGTCTTCTGATATTCTAATTCTTTTCTTAGTCTGGGTCTCCATCTGTTTGCAGTTTTTGACTTACAGGAAATGTGTGTCATTTGTGTAGACCATATTGTTTTGAATTCAAAGAACCTAAAAAACAACAGCTTGAGTTAAAAATAATGTTGGTACAGTGTAACACTAGGTTAAACATCCCCTTTAAAGCTGAACGTTTACTATGTTGGAGATTATTAATTCAGCACAGTTGGTATTAAGAAATAAAATTTTTGAATACAAGTAGTAGCATATGGAGAAAGGCAAAACATAGTGCTGACTGAAAGGAATTCTGTCCACATAATCATGCTGGTGTTTTAAAATATTGCAATTCACAGTAGATCAGATCTATAGCTGAGGCTTCCAAATGATATTTCCATCATTATTGTCCTTTGATGCATTCAGCTTAACACAACTGTATGTGAGTGTTTTCAGTGTCAAAAATCAACCTCATAAGTAGTTTCAATAATTCAAACTAGCTGTGTATCTGTCTCAAGTGTCAGGTGATGCTGGGTTAGCTGGGTTATAAAAGTGATATTTTTATTCCTGTTCTGCATACCAGACAGTGGTTAGGATATTTTCTCCATCCCCAGTAATAGTGGCCTTCTTCTCATCCCTTTCTTTGTGCTCTTACTTTTAGAAGAGGGAAGGAAATGTTCCTGTTCTATCAACATTTCACACTCCATGATCAACCAAATTGAACCAAGCTACCAAATAAAACCTATTTACTTTGGGTCACAGTCCATTTATAATTCTCTGGTTTTAATGAAATATTCAAAATAGCTGAGCAGGATTTACAGCTGCCTCTTAATTGATGTGGACTCAGCTGAGGAAGATGTCTCTTGAAAGTACCATACTGAATTCAGAAAAATGGTGTTCAGAAAGTAGTAGAATCAGAGTATTAGCTATAGAAATGCAGAATATCAGAGGAATGACTGCAGCCTATGGCTCTTGGGTTGTGGATGTTTCGAAGACATGCTCGTGTTGTCTGCAGGTCTCTTGCTTTCAGTTTAAGTTTTATTACACTGCTCCATTGTAGTTATTTTGAATCTCCCACTACCACTGCTGCTGAATGGTTTTATTATGGTTTCTGAGTGCTGTCCTTGAGCTTTACCACACTCTGGCTTCAGCCTCAAAGGCAGCTCAGCATCCCCTGTGCCCACAGCCAACCCTTCCCTCCGCTCCCCACCGGGACGTGCCACCCACACTGGGCCAAAAAAACCTCCCTGGGTCCCCAGTGTCAATCAGACCATTGAACCAACCCAGGGTAAAAATAACCCTGGTAACCCTTACTCCTTCTCTCTTCTATTTTGGGGAGATTATTTTTAACAGGGATCAGTTTTGAGGTCTGATTTACAACCTGGCCCGTGGGCAGTGTGGTACAAAGGAGGTGGTGCTCTGTGTGATCCCTTAACCTGCAGCAGGGTCACAACGGGGCTTTGGAGTCCCTAAAGTGGTTTTGACACCAAAATCTTCAAGAAGGTAACAAGATAATAGAGTCTGAGTAAGGAAAGATGTGAGCTGGGATCTCTTTGCTGCCAGAAGTGTTCCTTTATTATGTAGGCAACAGAACAGAATTATCTGTCCCTGTAGATAACCAGGCTGATGGGTGTAATGATAGATATGTTATTATTCCTGTCTAAATCCATCATGGGAGCAGAGGAGAGCTGTTCTGGTGTGACAGCATCACTAGCTTTATAAGGTAATGACAAACATGTTCACTGCAGTGGGGGACATTTCCCATGGGGATGTCTCAAATGTCACAGATTTTGGGGTGTGAAAGTAGGCAAAACACTTTCTTTGGTGAGGATACTCATGGGAAGCTGGGAATGGTGGGAGACAGAGCCTGATTTCTTGAGTGTCTGCACAATATTGTGTGTGGTTTGGATACCACAGAGAGAAAATTAGAGGCTCCAGCTTTTTCTTCTCCAGATTTTTTATGATTTTGAGCAAGATACCTCAATGTCCTATTTAACTTTTTCAACTATCCTCTATCTTATTGTTTGCAAAACAGTGATAAATACCTACCTTTGAGATGCATCTTGAGGTCCAAAACTAGTAGAAAGTGTGGATATGTAAAGTATTTTTGCCTCAAGAATGTTCATGTTCAGAGAAAGGAGTGGGAAGTCTTACAAACAGTATTGGTGATGTGGTGCTAGATCCTCTGAAATAATCCTTACTTACTCTTTTTAAATCTCCATTATCTTATCTACACAGAGCAGCTCCCTCTAAATGGGCTTCCAGGTAATCCAATTGAGTTTACCTGATCAGAGTTTAACAGGAACTTATGCAAAGCTGGTTTTCCTATCCTTTAATAGCAGAATAAATTCCTGAATACAGATTAATTAAAGAGTTCTTTTGAAGCTGCCTTTTAGTATAGGGTCTGTGAGGCAGGCAACCACTTGATTTCATTTCTGTTTCTCATAATTGAAACATTTATAACCAATAATGATTTGCAAATGAATCTCCTGAAATCTCTGATTTTTGTCTACATGGATAAATGCCTGCCAGAAATGCTTTACTCTTACATGTGACTAGCAATATCTAGCAAATTTTGTTAGTGCTAATGTATTTATTGGAAGTGTTTTCGGGGTTTTTTTATTTCAGCCCTTGGAATTCTGCAGTATTTTCACTGAGGTGTTCACATAATTCTATTGAAATCCCACAAAGAATTTCCTTAAATTGGAGAATCTGCAGCCCAGGACCTTGGGACAATGAGCATTATGAACATGTCTTTTCTGTGGTCCAGTTGCTTTTGTAGTACAAAAAAAAATCCCTCACGCTATATTTTACTTTATTACTAATTTATTTGATTAGTTTTTGAAGTAAATGTTGATGCTTTGTCCTGAACTTATATTTTTATCCAGTAAATTCCCACATACCAGACCACGTTTACAGATTCAGAAGTTCACGTGACTTTATTTCTCTTGATACATCTTCTTTGTTTTCCTCAGAGCAGTCTTAAAGAACAAGGATAAATTAATTCAATTTATGTCGAAATAGAAGAGCTGTCAGCTGAATTAAACAGGAAATAGGCATAATTTAATATGGAAATTCTTAAGCATTTTCTGGTTTTAATCACAGTAAGAGACTATCACAAAATATTGGTATATGCATAGATGAAATAAAATGATACCTGTGAGCCTCCCTGGTATTACAGTGGATGCAGCCACAGCCCTGTGCTCAGCTGACTGGTCAGGGTTTTTTTTTACAGTACGTGACATTTCTTCAGTGTTCCAGTAAAATTTAAGATTTTTTTTTTTAAATCTCCCAGGAAACAGAGTGTCTTTTTACTCTTCAAAAGAAATGCCAGCAATTAAGCAGAACTTTCAATTAATTTAAGTATATTTGAGCTTCATTTTTTTGTGTAGACTTTATTGTGAGCCTGTGAACACTTGTATGAGTTCAGATGCTGCTTCTTCAGAAAGATTGGAAGAGGGTTTGTGTGAATTTAGAATGAGGAGAACTGTTTTATCTTACACCCTTTTCTGTTGGTGGAAGTTTCTGGCAAAAATAGGCATTTTTTTTCCAATGTGAAAGGAAGCAGCAGAGTTGAGTGTGGTCCCAGGTGTTTGTTCCTGGCACCAGGTAAGGTAAGAAGGTAATTTGATTTGACAGTTCAAGCTAATTATATATTGATTAAACAAAAAGCAGCTAAATGATGTGGTATGAAAGACATTTTCCAAACCCTGATTTAAGGCTCAAAGGAAATTTTATTAAACCTTCTTTCTTAGACTGAAGTCTCCAAAAATAGCTGCTGGTTGAACTGCCTCTGTCACCACTCTAAACTACCCTGAGAGAGCTGGAATGGGGCAGAAGATTTCTTTGTGCCTTTTCTGCTATCAGAAGTTTGATCCATTAATGAATTGCCTCTATGTATGATACACTTAGAAGAAGCAGAGGGACATTGATTATTTGGTTTAAATTGATGATATAGGGAGCAGGCTTGCTGCTCTCACCCAAAGTGAGTTTTCCCTAGTTAACAATCAGGAGCTGTGTTCTGGAATCAACAGATAAAGTTTCTGTGGCAATCAAACTTCTTGTGAAAGTAGAAATGAAAGAGAAATGGTTTGATATTTTGTTAGTAAGGACTTGTAACCAAAGGCACGTTGTAGCTTATGGGTATGGATTTGTGTGTTGGCACATTTCTCAAATGCTGTGGTGTTTTGAAACTCTTAACAAAGGGGAATAATGTGAGTTCAAATTTGATAGAAGTTTCTTCATAGAATTCCCTCCTCATTGGCCAGTCCTTGCAGCCACATCCAGTTTAATTCCTACTACCAGAAGTTACCAAGCAGAAACACCGAATATTTCAGCATCACTCTTCTTTTCCAAGCATGAAAAGCTATTGATAATGAGACTAAATCCTTGCTGAAAATATTTCTGCCTCAGTTATAGGAAGTGCTGAGTGCACTGGGCCTCTCCCAAAGAGTTTTGTATTCACCTCTGGACACATGCCAGTAACTGGAGAATATCTCCAACTATTTGTAGGTATGCGTTTCCTTTGTGATATCATCAGCGTATTTGCCCTAAAATAGCAAGCAATAATTAACACTTGTTCACACCATTAGGAATGCAGATGTTTCCCTATTCAAGCAAGAGGCTTATTAAACTGTCTGATTTGACAAATTCAGCACATTCTGCCCTAACGTGGGGAGAGTGAAAAGATGCCGTGGGTTCCCTGCTCAGGCAGGAGTGGTCCCTGGATTTCGTACAGGGGCAATGCAAAATAAATGCTTTTGGTGGGTACTCACCTGTCCTGGAAGGAGAAAATCAGCTGGTGCAGTTTGCCTTGGAATGCTCTGTGCTGCCCTGCCATGCCATGACCTTGCCTTGCTGCAGTGCCTCTCTCGTGGAATGCAGCAGAACTGCCTGGAACCAGGGAAGGGAAGTTGTGCTCCCCCCTGGCAGAGCAGGTCTGTGAAGGGCTCTGAAACCAGTGCTGCTTTTAAAAGCTGAACACATTGGGAAGCAAAGTCCTCCAGGAGACAGTTTTACAGTTGGAAGCTGGTTTGGTTTGACCTTTAATCATTAGATTTGTAAGTCCGTGACCTATTTAAAACTTTTATTATGAAATGTGCAGCTCCATGGGACAGTGAACTTTGCCCAGGAATTGAATCCCAGTTTTAACCACGACATTGTGTAATGGTTGTACACACCTTTTAGGAGGTAAGGCTTTTTCAATGGCATTGACTTCTGCTGGAATTAGTAAATAAACTATTCTGTTGAAGGATCCACCCTATATTATATTTTACAAAGAAAAGGTAATGTTGCATGTCCATGCTAAGTTTCCTGTGAATTTGGTGTCACAGTGGCATGGACTCTGCCAATTATTTTCCCTGCCAACATCCTAATGCCTATAAAACATTGCTTCATTAACATTTTTTGAAAAGTCTCTTGAGTATTTATATATCTGGAATGAACAAAGCCTTGTAGACAGTATGTCCAGTTATATTCTTTCATTTTCTACAAGTATTTTATCCTTTTAGAATGCTTCTCAAAAGCAGATCTTGGTTCCTTTATTTTTTCCCAGGCCTGGAGTTTGTCTCTTGAGGATTATTTTTTTAACAACCAAAGTACTCAACCCCCAAGTTCTTTAACACTTTCTGTAGTTTAACTTTGAGCAAAACCACTGTTTACCTGCTGCCATTTATTCAGCTTGCTGAAATTTTCCAATATTAGTAGGTTTTAAATTTGATTAGACTCTGCATTGCCCCTTTTCTAATCCAGAATTGTCAGCAAGATCTTTCTGGAACAAAGAACCATTTTCCAAGCATCCCTTCCACATTTCCACTGATGATTTTTTTTTTTCTCTAGAAGTCTGCAGAGATTCCTGTAAGTGAATATAAGTGATTTGCAAATGTTGCGTATTGACTCATAGTATTGGGAAGCTTTCAGCAGGTGGAGAAATTATCACTTCATAAATAAAACATTATTAATGAAATACATTTCACAGAAATGCAGCTTTTTAACCACTGTGGTGTTAGGGTATCATGAGACATGAGGTTTCCTCATCAGCAGCAAGTCCTGATCCTTCAGTTATCTAAGCAGCAGCAGAGAAGGTTTACCCAGGCTGAAGATTTTCCCAGGGCTTTTTATGGTTTCCCAGAAGTGGAGCCTCTTCTTGGGGATTGTGCCCGGAATTCAGGCTATGCCCCTGCCCAGCCTGAGCAGATACAGTCAGGCCCTGTTTGCTCTCCTCAGATCTGTGTTACATTGACATTCCTTTCCTTGAGTGTTCTCCTCGAGGATTTCTCCCTCTTTAGAGTTATGTGAACGCTTTGGGACATGTAAAGTCTGGTCTGGTGGTGAAGAAATGACATAAAGTGAAGTCCTGACATAAAGCTAAGGCAGAATTCACTCCTCACCTTCCCTGGTGCTGCCATCCTGTCACCACTTCTGTTGACTTTTGTTACACAGCTTCAGCTGTACTTTAAACAGGATCTTGGGTGTGGATTGTGACACTGCAGCATTTTATTTTTTTTTAATGGAAAATTACATCATTTGAATTTTTTTTTCATTTTAAGTCTGCATAGGACAAGAATGGATGATATGAGCATACACTGCAAATCCTATGGATCATATGGAACCTAACATTCAAATCCTGTTTGTTGTGGAATGTCATCTCAAACCAGATTGTTATTCAGTATTATTTGTTTATTTTAGCTGTTTTGTTAGGAGTTACATTTTCTACTGCAAGAAAAACCTGTGTTGATGCTGTTATAGAATCTGTTATATTAGAATGTGCCAGCAAATGAATCAGTGTTGTGGAAACAAGGACCAGACATGTAAGGACTAGTTTTCTGGCTATTTCTTTTCAGGAAATTTTCCTGCTACTTTTAGTTAATTTGTTTCCTAACTCATTATTTTTAGCACTCTCATACAAATTACACCTATTTAACTAAAAGAAAAAACCCAACACTTTTGCTAGCTTGATTTTTCTAGTGGCCTCTGAAGCCCCTGTTTTACCTAAATACATAACAAATCTTGTGGTTTTAGTTGCCTTCCCTGAGAGTAGCCCCAGGCTACATTCCATGACTCAAATGGGATGTTGAGGATTTCTTGTGTTATTCTTTTTCTTAAATATTATTTCAGAGCTGTGGTTAGTGTAGGTGTACTGGGGAGGAGGGAGAATCTGGGGTTTTTGCTACTACATCTTAACTCCAAAATCAGTCCCTACAGTAAAGGAGGCTTCTAATAAAGCAGGAGATGAGCTGGTTCTGACTTGGCTTGGGTGAGCACCTTCCTGCTTCACAGCTGTGTGGGGCTGCTCAGCATTAGTCCCAGCATGTGTGAAGATGTATTTGATGTGGCCTAAAAACAAAAGGTTGTGTATTAATGAAAGGCCTTCATATTTGACTGTCTCAAGTCATGGGGTTCACTTTTTAGAATATAATTAATACAAACAAACAAGAAAGACCAAAAGTAACAGCAAAACCCCATCCCAGAGAAACCCTGCTGTGTGTTAGTGTGATGATCTATTGCTCTTTCCTTGTAGATCTTGGTTTTGAAACCCCAACAAGAAGTTCAAAGAATGTGGAGTTAAATTCTTTTTCCATCCCACATGGACAATTAATAACCATACTGGGAAGATTGCTTAAGTATTGCTGGTTATAGTTCAGATTAGCAGGACAGGCATAAAGGCAGCTTTAAACATTTTATTGCTAATTTGGCCTAACAAGGCACAAACACTGATCTTTATCCCATTAATGTAATTTGTGTATTTTCTTAGAAGTGAAAACTGCCCTTAGAACACGGGGAGGACTCTTTTAAATAATATGTGACTGTTCTGGGAAACTAAACCCAGGCTTTCTGTTATCAATGTGTTTATGCTAGGACCAGGAACTGGTTTTAATTTTCATCTCATTTTAAGATCTGATTGCAGAAACTACTCCAAATATAAGGCATTATGGAGTTGAAAAGGTCTTTGAAATAATTGCTTTATATCAGCTTTCCACCAAAGTACCATACTTGTAGTGAGAAACTGTAATGAGGGAGAATTTTTGTGGCAGAGTTTTACTGTGCTGTGCATTTTCTTATTAAAGCATTGACTTTTTTCACTTCATATCTACATTTTTTGGTGATGAAGAATGTTTTACTGCTTTTTTTCTGTAAACTTACCTTTGCCTAGTGATTTGTCCATTGTATCAGCTGCTGTTTCAGCAAAAATAATCCTGCACAATTGCTGATTCCATTTTTCAATTCCCAGCTTTGTAGTCCTAAGCTGAGTGAGCCATATGATGTTCTGTATTGAACAGCTGTTACTTTTAAAACAAATATAGAAACCTTCCCCAAAATGGGTTTGGTTCAGATACAGTGAGATTGCAGATGATTCCCCCTCTCTCTTTTACTTTCTCTTCCTTCTCCCTTGTGCTTTAGGAAGAGATTTTCCTCACTGTGCTCTGATACAGTTGAAGGTGACTGACAGTCCCCCAACTACCAAGAAACTGGAAATCTTAAAAATTAAAGTATCCAATGAGCATATTCCAGCTGTGGGAGACAGAAAACTGAGGACTGGAATTAAGATTTTGATTCATCTTCTAATAGCAATAACAAATGGTCATGCAATCTGCAAATACTAAAAATCAAATAAAATCTTCTTACCTACTTCTGAAAGCAATTTAACTGGTCTTTTTGTTCATGAACAATTCATAAAAGCAGGGAACAAGCTGACATCTAATACCAATATCAATGTCATAATCTCTTTAAAAGAAGTCAGAACAAAATTTAGATGTATATTTTGTGTTTACTCTCGTTTTTGTGTATGTGCAGCTAGGGAACACCTAATAGCAATAAAAGGACAATCAAATTTGCATCTGATGTGCTGCTTCCATCATTGGTATTCATAATTGTGTGATCACACAGGCACCTAACATCTTCTACCTGCCAAGAAGAGGGTGCTCTGAAAATCAGCATCACCTAAATTTACTGTAAGATGCCTTTATGCATCTTTAAGATGCAATTTAAAGGATTTACTGGTATGTTACAATTCAGGTGTTAGTTAAGATTCTGGTAGTAATGTGAATTTTTTAAAAAATTCTTTTCAAAGTGAACTTTGAAATATGTCCCCTTTCTTTGTACTACATTGATGATAGAGGAATGTGAGAGACTGATATCCCAAGAGGTGGAGGAACCTTGAAGCAGCAAAAATAACACATTTTTCTTCTTTAAAATAATTCTGCTGTAAAGAAAAAGAGTGGAGAGACCTAGAATATATGCAACCACTATTTTAAAGGTCTTGCGCTGGTCTGGATTAAAAAAATAAATTATTTGCCACTTAAAATCAGAATGAAAGTATTTTACCCAAAACACTTGAAAGCTCTGAGAGATAGCCAAGGAACACCCATGGCTGTTGATAAGAGGAATGCCCACAGTGGTGTCTGTGTGTATTTTAGTCACAGGCTGCTGCTGTTCTTTCTAAATCTATTCAGAGTTCTTAGACTGATGGCCAGGAGTTCAATCCTGTGTTGCAAATGCACTGTTGGAGCCAAAGTGCCTCTTTCATATGGAAAATGAAAGGGTTTTTGGTTGTGTTGTTAGCTTGTATTACAGGTTCAGCAAAACTGAAGCCCTGCATTTTTGGCTGTCTGCTTTCATATCTTGGCTTGCAGTTTTTAAGGCTGAGACAAAACATGATCTAGCCTTGTATCATTGTCTTTCTTCTGTAGTTCAGTGGCTTTTTACACTGTAGAAGAATGAATTTACGAAAGTGGTACAGAGTTAAGTAAGATACAGATGTCTGTGCAGTCCCTGAAGATCCTCACTAACTTGCAAAGTCATGTAAAACTTAATTATCTTTCATGTAGGAATTATAAAGAAGTAGTGTTTCATTGAAGAAAAAAAAAAGTCACAACAGCCACATAAATGCAAAATACAGTGACACCTTGAGTTAAAGAACAAATGTCACCAAATAGCATTGATTATTAAAAATGCCAACAAAATTGTCATTAATGAGGCCTTAACCCTTCTTACAGCAGATGGTTGGATTCAGTCAGTGACTGAGAAGCAGTTAACTGTTACAGAGTGTTGAAGGCACACTCAGAAAGCCAACTGAACTCTTGTAGTGAGGTTCTAAAGCATGGCTAAAGATTTTTGTTAAACCTGCTCCATTTCCTGCTCATTGCAGAACGAAATGATCCATTACTGTTTGCTGATTCTCTTCATCTCTAACCCATTTTTTTTAAACACTGTTTTCCCATTTCAGGAGTTTTATGAACACACAAAAACGCTTTGGCAGGATGAAGGTGTGAAAGCCTGCTACGAGAGATCCAACGAGTACCAGCTGATTGACTGTGCACAGTAGTGAGTATTGCTGCCCTGCTCGTGGCTGGGGAGTGCCAGTGCTCTGCTGTGCTGAGGCTTGCCTTGCCTTAGCCTTCTTTGAGGAATGTGTGGTGCATGCTGAATTCTTGGTAATCAGCTGTTCAGAGAGGTGGGACAAACTGCTGTTCACACAGCATCTACATTGAAAACTTCCCCGGAGCTTTCAAAGGGCTTTGATGAGGCCCCTTAATGAGGGGACACTTTCATTGTCTGCAAGGCCAAATTTCCAACCTCTTCCACTTGGTCCATCCCTCCCAGGTGTCAGCTTCAGGTGCTGCAGCAAGTTGGAGGGAGCATTGGTGGGAAATAAACCCATTTGTCACTTTGGTTTGTAGTGCAGTTTATTTAGCTGGAAACAGAGAGGGGAGTGACAATCACGGAAAGCAGCCTGTGATCAGTCACCAGAGTTCTGCTTGTGTGCCTTCATGCACATATCTGAGAAAGAGCCATTCCCTTCTGGTGTTTATACTGCTGGGATAATCAGTATTGTTTTGAGAGTCTGCTGCATGTTTGCAGTTATTTATCACATCCATACACTGCAGCTCAGATCTTTTATGGCAAGGTGCTCGAGTTAATTGTGGCCATTCCTGGTAATTTGGTTGGGCATACTCAAGAATTGCAGGACTTAAATTTGAAATAGTAATGGTTAAATCTGTTCTTTGTTAGTTTATATTCTCTCTACTTCTTTTGGAGAAGGTGAAATAAGGTTTAATGGTCAAGAAAGTGAAGGTTTCTGATTTCCTACAATGATGGCAACTGCAGTTTGTCTAATACTGCATCTCTTAAAGAACATCTGATGAAATAAAATCTGTAAGGTTCTTCTTTTGTTTGTTTGTTTAGGAAGACTTAAAGGTAAATCAACAATTAGCTCTGTTTGAAAAGAGACAAGAGAGATAATTCTACTGTGCCTTGCACAGCTCCAGGTCTGTGGGAGCCTCTTTGAAGTTTTGGCTTTGTTTCCAGAGTGAATTTGTTTGATGTGTAGCGATGTCTTTTGCATTAGGTGACTAATGTTTGATCATTTGGCATGGAGCTTTTTGCCAGTTCAGTTGCTACAAAATAAAAAAGTACCAAGATTTTCACTCTCAGGCAGGCATCCAGTAAATTTTGTGTTTCTAGTGTAAAGTTGACAGAAGTGAGGAAAAGCTGGGTTTGTTTCTGGTTAGTGTTTGTTAATAGCTTCTATGCTGGGAAGAAGGAAATGTTGAGCACTAAGAGGGTTTTGTGTTGCCCTTTTTCTGGCCTGAATGCACAGAAGAAAGCTTCTTATCATCCCTGGACACTGACTTTTCCATGGATCAGCAGGGGAGGTGGCCCTCATGATGGCTTTACCATCCTGCTCCATCTAGTGGAACACTTAATTCTACATCATGGGCTGTTGAGCCAAAAATAAACTTTGAACATTGCTGACAAGTTAGATTTTTTTTCCCTAAAGAAAATAAAATAAAAATTGCTGTCTCCTTCTAAAAATATTTAATAATTCTAATATTTATTCAATGTGATAGGAACGTATATGACATTACAGTCTTGCAGAAGGAGCTGTCTGATTGTTAATTTTGATAGTTCTTGTCCTTTCTGGCATTTTTGACCATGAAGTGCTGTTGTTTTAAATAACAGAATATGCATAGTAGGAGTTTTTTAATGGCAAAATGTTATCTTGGAGGTTAATATCACTTTGAAATGCTGAACTTGTTTTTAATCACATTACATTTGCAAGGGACCTAACAAAAATTGCTTGCTATAAAATCTGACTTGATTGATACCTTTAAATTAACCTGGTGAGCACACACAAACAAAAATGTGGCAAAGGCAAAATACAAAATGTATCTGAGAGTCATTAAAGGAGGGTTATTTTAATATGAATGTGCAAGTTACTGTTCTCAGCACTAATAGGAGTTAAAAGAGAATATTCAGCAAACTCTATTGGGGTTGTCCATTCTTTCAGAGAGGAGTTTTTGGGTTCTGAACACTTCTCCCCTTTTGAAGTCCCCATTTAAAACAGAAAAGTTACACTGGAAATGGGAGATGGGAAAGTGGCTTTTCTCTTTCAAGATCAGTCTGGCTTCCAAAAATCCTTTCTTGCTCTTGAAAGTTGAATAAAATCTTAAATATTAATGGATTCTTTGCTCAGTGATTTGCCTTAAAATTTTAAACAATATATCTCATTCACAATAACTTTTTAGAGCTGTTTGTAAAAAAATGTAATTCTTTTCAGCTGTCGTTTTTTGAAGGCTGAATCGCTTAAAGTTCATCTTGGTATGGACTTGTTTAACATTCTGAATTTTTTAAAAAGGAGATTTTGTCAGCGTTGTGGCACAGTTTTATATAGGAAGCTTCATGAGGAGATCCTACCGAACGTTTAAAAATCAGTTTTGCCTGTCTTTAAACAGTTCTGCTTTCCTGGGATAAAAGCTGATTCTACATGGAGACAGCTTAGCTGTAGTCCAGGAGAAGGAAGAGCTTTCCAGGATTCAGGAGTGGAGAATCTGGAAGAGAAAGATGCTGGAGAGATGGCAGATTAAACTTCTGCAGAGATTGTGCTGAGGGAGGATGGGAATTTGCTGGTGGGTCAGGAGCTCTCCTGGGTGGACAGAGCATGAGGGAAAAGCCACTTTTTGCTGCATGTTCATTCCCAAGAAAGTGGGAACAAATATAATTCTCAATGTTTCATCTCCCTAATTCCAGTGTTGGGGTTTAGAGTCCCAAAATGATATTTTTCACCTGTTCTGGAGCAGTAACTTTAAATGCACAGTTCTTCCTGCTGCATCTCTACAACTTTCAGTGTCTCCCCATAAGAAGTGCCATGATTACACACTATCATTGTTGCTGCACCAAGTTTCTGGTTGTGTTGGCTGACTAAAGGTGACTTTACCAAAAGCCACAGGTACCGTCCTGGCTCCCCATTTCCCTGGGGGTGTGAAGCTGGGAGGCCTGGCCAGTGACCTCATCTGCTGGACAGCCCTGCTCTCCTGCCCTGTGTCCTCAGGCTCACTGGCAAAATGAAAATGTCACTTCGGAGGAGCCCTGTTCGTTTGGACAGAGTAGCTGCCTCTGCTCATCATGAGCTTTACTGTACTTCCTGCCCAGGCATATTTTACAGTCTGGAGAGGCAGAGGAAAGGAAAGAAAGCTTGTTTCCCTTTTCTGAACTGGCCTTACTAAGAAATCAGTTTCAATTCTGCATTTAGAGCAACATGGTCTGTGACGTTGTCCCCAGTTTGTATTTCAGTGGTGAGGAGGGAGCTTTGTCTGTGAGGAGCCCAAATCTCATTGCTCTTGCACCTTGCAGGGATGTGCACAGGGTGTTTGTATGAAGCTGCCATGTCATCCTGCCCTTGCCTAATAATAAACAAGAACACAGAAGTGTCTAGAATACAGAAAATCCCAAACGGTGTTAAATTATTTACCATCCTTCATATGTGTTCCCTGAACGCACAGGGTTACATTTTATTTAGAATGTATTATTTATTATTAAAAATACAGGTGCCATTTCTGCTGTGATGTGCCAAAGCTTGTTTGTCAAATCTGCCTCCTGTCAAATACAAACAAACACCATCTCTTTGAAGGGCTGTTGTCACCAGTACTTCTACCTCAGGTTTCATTTGAGCAGCTCTGGTTTTAAAGGCTCACAAATACCCAGCAGAGCAGAGTAAGCAGGATCTGTCCCCTAGGAATGTGCATGAGGACATGGAGGGTGCCCACACTGTCCTGGCAGGTCCTGCCCAAAGCCTGTGCATGACCTGAAAAACCTGCATTGATGTCAGGAGCCTTTGGGTTAACTATTGAGCAGATTAAGAGCAAAGCCTGGGTACCACATGAGCCTTCTAGTGCTTTTTCTGGAGCTGCCAATGTGAGGCTGTGCCCACAGATCCCTGAATTTTTGCCTTAGTTAGCCTTGGCCACTCGTTTGACTTTGTGCTTCGTTCTACGCCGCGCGTTCCCCGCGAATCTCCTCGCTGGTGCTTCCTGGTTTTGGCTGGGCTGGAAAAGGAAATAGTGTGAGAGACAGTGTTTGCAGGCCGTTTCACACCCTGCCATGTCAGGAAGGGCTGGAAGCAGCACGAGGGAGCCCATTCTCACGCTATTTCCTGCCGCCCGCTCCTCTCTGCGCTGCCATTTCGGGGAAGGACAAGGCGCGGGGAGGAGGCTCTGGAGGTGCACAGTCACGTTTCTGCTTCTCCAGCACCAGCAGAGCCTCTGTGATACCTTGAAACTGTGCCAGGCTCCTCCAGAAGGGCTTTATGAGGAGTATTTTTTAAGATGTTTGTTTTAAAAATACTTATCAAAGAAAGGCAGGGAGTGCAGCTATTAGCTGACTGCTGTGCAGGGCTGCTGAAGGATCAGCACATGTGGACACGCAGGCTTTTTCATTTCTGATGTTGTGAATTCTTTATTTTTTTTTTTAAGATTTATGGTGTGTTTTATTTCTGGATTTGCAGACTTGCAGAGAGCAGTTAAGAGCCCCAATCTGTGTACTTAATGATTTTCTTCCATGTTGATTTCTCTTCATGACAAAGTTCCTTTCATGGAACATGTAGTAAAGTGTGTTTGCTCAAAGTCTCACCTTTTTAAACAGTACCTGATTTATCAGGGGTACTACTGTTAGTCTAGTTTCTTATCCATATTATTTATTGCCTTTTTTTTCCTTTTACTTTATTCCATTCAGTGTGATTTTGACAGAGTGGTTTCTCTTGTCTCCAGCTCCTCTGAGTGCTCACATTCAACAGGAGAGGAATTTCCCTGGCCCATATTCCTGGCATTCATGAGCTTCTTACAGACAGTGACAATTACATTGTTAAACATTCCCATGAGGAAGAATGATATTCATGTCCCCTTTCACTGGAATAAAACTGATGAGCTTGCCTACTGCTGTGTGAATTCCTTGGCAAGCCCAAGACTAGACCCAGATCATCTAACTCCTAATTTTTGGTCTTGATTGCAAAATCCACGTTGCTCTGTTCCAGAGTGCTTAGAGATAACTGAATTAGGGTCTGCTCCCTGCTCATCTGCAGCTTGAGGGAATAGATGTTCATGTTTTAAACAAGGTTAAATTTCAATTAAAGAAATACAGCTCAGGCTGTAGATTTTCTGCAGTCCAGTGGTGTATTAGGTGTATGATGGGGAGTACAGGAACTCCTGTCTTTGCATGACTTCAGGGAAGTCACTCCCAACAACACAAGTCCAAATCCATAACAGCTGAATTACACCCAGCTCCTCCACGTGTGTGCCCCCCCTTGCTGACTGTCAGTAGCAGGGATGTGCCTGCTGGCAAGTGCTCCAAAAACCAGATTACCTAAATTTAGCCAATAAATGGATTATGAATCCAGCACATGTTCCCACTCTTGTCACTGCTAATCATAAATTCATAATTTCAAGCTACACTTAACCCCAGATAAACTCCTCTGTCTTCCAAACCAATTACATCTCAGTATGAAGCAAGATCAACCAAAAAGTGTCCTGGAATAGGTTGCTTGAACGTTGCAAATGAGTTGCTTTAGTAAGGAAAATACAGAGTTGATGGGCCATAATGGCAGAAAGGCCTTTACAAGTCCAAAATGTGAATAATTGAAGAAGTCATACCACGGCCTTTTGAGGCCTGTGTGATGCCCATTGCATCATCCTGAATTATTGTCAAGGGGTTTAACAGTTTGCTCCAGGAATCTGATTTCTGCCTTTCACTCCCTCACCACTTCCATCCCCTGGATTCATTGCCTTCATTCATCTGCTGCTTTTATTTCTCCTCTGTTCCACACATCTGTGAATGTGCCAGTTCCTTTCTGGCCTTTGGCTGCAGATGCAACTTCCTTTCCCTGCCTGGTTGTAAATACTGAGGATTTGCCTTCAGCTGGAGGCAGGGCTGACCTGGTTGTAGAGCATGAAAAAGCTGGATTGAAACTTTTCCCCCAATTTCTTGACACAGTCCTGTGTCCAAATACTCAAACTTCACCTTTTAGTTTAAAACTTGCTAATGCCTGCAAGGGTTAAGGATAAACTCCAGTGTTCATGGGTGCCTGATTCAGTGGAAATGGATGTTTTATATTTGCTTTCACGTGTGAATGGATTTCCTCTCACAACAGCTATTTCTTTGTTTCAGACAAAATTCACATGCTCAACATTTGTTCAGGTTAGGCTTGCACTGGATCAAGAGTGTTTTTCAAAGTTTGGCATGGATGTTAGCATTTTATTTAAATAATTGTCTTTAAAATAGTAAGTTTTTCTGAAAACATAAGCAGACACCCACATGATTCGGTCACTAGATTGCTGTGCTCCTCTAACTGAGAATTTTCATTTTGAATGTCAGAAGAACATCAGGAGAGTGTAATGAAGGCATGGTTAAATAACAAACTTAGTGACATTTTAGTTATCTGGAGGAGAATACTGGAGTGGAGTCCAGGGTATATTTTGCTCAGGATCTATCTCCATTAATATTTTACTTTATTAGTCAGCTTTGAAACCCAAGTTGTTATTACCAAAGAATGTAAATGTATAAGCAGTTTATACTGCTGTATAAACCTGAGAGTGATGCATCTCTGGAAGTTAATTCTGTACTAAAAGTGTTTGGCTACAGTCCAGAATTCTGCAGACAAAGTTCTTTAGCCAAATTTCTTGATGAGTGGCCCATACCCATAATGTTAATTAACAGAGTTAAAAAAATTCAGTAAAGAGATGAACAGATTCCTTGGTACTAGTGGTAAAAATGGCAAATTGTGTTGTTTGGTAAAGAACATTGTGTTTGCATCACCAGGTGATTTTAAAAACACAGATAAATGACAAAATATGCCTAATTCCGGGGATTTCTGTTTCCAGAAGAGAAAATAATCTTGGATTTTTTTAAAACAAATGTCAGATGCATATTTTTGTAATTGCTTTCAAGTCTGTTTGGCTCAGTAGTGTCTGGACTTCTTAGTCAACATATTTCTGATACCTGTTCAGGCTTCTGCTTTGTTTTTTGTGGTTCTGTTCTCTGCAAAATGCAGATGCAAATGCAGTGGAATTTTTTTTTTTTTGTGGGTGAAGGGAAAGTGTTGCAATGGAATACAGCAGGAGATGGAATAGAAGCCAAAATTTTTGGTTAATTAAACTCTCACTAATTTCTGCATTTTAATGGCAACAGGTTCCTCATTCCTTCCCACTGTAGTTTCTTTCCATCCTCAAAATTTTTGTTGTGGCATTAAGTTACAGTGTGAGTGAATATGGTAGAAATGGATGAAAAAGCATATTTTGCCCATTGAGGCTTTTGGAGGAGATGCTGTGAATATTATATTGGTCTGTTGATAGGTAAAAGTTTGTAATAGAATGAGAATTAGTGAGCAACACTAACTCTGCACATTGTGTCTAAAGCTGAACTGACCTGGGGTTAGTGCTGCAAAAACAGGCACAGATTTGCCACCCTGGAGAGTGTGTAACCAACTTGTCATCCAGGAGATGAGTAGGGTTGGCTTTTGTTGATTGATTGATTGTGAAGTTTTGAGACTTCATGAATCATTTTCTATGTCATTAAAATGCCCGATATTTTTCAAACAGCTAATAATATATTAGTTAAAAAAAAAAAGATGTCATGTGTGTATTCACAGCCTTGACTCAATGTGCAATCCATTCTGAGCAATTCATCAGTGTTGTTATAGACAAAATAATGTATTTTAAGAAATGAGTATGTTGCATTGTCCCATAAAATCATTAAATGCAGCTACTACCACAATCCTATTTTTCTTTCGTGATTGTAAAGGTTAAGAAAAGCTCAAGAGGCTGGATGCACACTAATAGAAATTCTGTTGAAGCAGATGGTGTTAAACCTCTCCTCCTGTGAGTGAGTGCACCAAGCACAGGTTTCACAGGTATCTCTGGTTGTGTGCATTCACAATTCACATTCTCTGCTGAGCAGCCTTTCCTCCTGCCACTGATGCCCCTCCTGGAGTGAGGGGATCCCACACCGTGTTGGCCAGGGCTGAGCACACCCTTGGGGCTTCTGCTGAGGACAGACCCCCTGTTTGATGGGCTTTGATGGGCTTTGACACTCCCAGAGGGTCAGACAGTTGGCAAAGCTGCAGAAATGCTGAAAGCTCCAGATCCTTGGCTTTCCTCTACGTGGATCTCGCAATGATATTCCTTGTTTTTCTGTATTTTTGAGCTCATTTTCACCAGACAGAGAATATACCTTTTTTTCTAGTAAGGTAAGTGCAACAAATTCACCCTAAAAGTAGCAGTTTACTGCAGGTGAAACGTCTGTAATTGCATTGCTCAAATGTTTTGGGAAAATTGGAATGAGTGAAATAGTTGATTGTTGTGTACACAGTAATCCTTCAGTCCTCTGGTTTTTGTGGAGATAGTCTGAACTGGGAATGAATTAATGTCATAAATGAATTGGTGAGAAGTTAAATAAGAGGAAGAATTGTGACTGTAAGCTCTGTAAGTTTGTCATACACCTCGGGTGTACTAGACTTCTGTATTTTATTTACGTTTTACCTATTACTATAAAAAATATGCTCAGTTTTACCATAAAATTCCCATAAACTTATTATAAAGCAAAGCAAATGACATCATGATTGTGAGTATTGAACTTAGTGATACAGCAGTGTTGGATTGCTGTACTGGTGAAACACTGTAGCTGCCAAATGGTGAGAATCAATCCAAGCAACTCTTACAGCTCCTGGTAGTTCCTGAGAAGGAATTTTCACTCCCCCTCCCAGGCTCCTGCAAGGTCCCTTTGTGCAGGGAAAGCCCCAAACAGGTTAGTTTGGAGCTGTGATTCAAACAAACAATTCAGCGTGAGACAGAAACAAACGGGATAAAAGACTGACAGGGGCTGGAGCAGCCTTCCCTGGGAATCCCTGCTGCCAGGAGGAAGATCTGCAGGCACAAAATACAGGGCAAGCTGTAAATAAACACTTGGGGAAACAAGGAAGAGCGTGGCATGGGTTGGATCCCGTTTGCATGGCCCCTGTAAGGCCGGGGTGTCGTTCCTGGGTGGGTTCTGTGTTTGGAGGGCTGGGAAGCTGATGTGGGGTGCAGTGCTGGGCTGCCAGGGCACCCCCAGAACACACTGCTGCAGCAATGATGTGCATCCCTGGTGCTCCCATAGCCACGATCCCAAAGCAGGTGTGACCAGAATTCTCAGGATTTTGCAGTTCCCTCGCCTGGCTGGGTTGGGTGGGTGCGTGCTGGAGCTTTTTGCCTGGCCTTGGGAGCTGGTGTTCCTCATGAGCAGGCACGACCCTCTTGGAGGGTTTTGTGAGAGCTCTCACGGCTCAGCTGCATTGCTGCAGGAAAGGAGCATCTCAAGATTACAGGATGACAATTAGGAGAATACTTTTATCAAATTTAAGACTTAAAAAGCTACTGTAAAACCTCATTAAAGACTCGCTTTATAAAAGGAAGGAAAAGCAGCTGTGTTCTGAAAGATGGAAGGCAACAGAAAATCCCTGATCCAAGGATGAAATGAGGCCAGTACATTTGCTGGTACAATGTGAAAGCAACCAGATTCGATTCCCAATTATTCCCTGGGCTGAAACACTGCAGATACATCACTGCCAGTCCTGGGGAGAGGGAGCACTGGATGCTGCTGACTTGCACGTTCTCCCCTTTGTTTTGCTCTTCTGTGAGCTCCACTGTTGGGTGATCTGCCAAAGCCTTTCCTTCCTGGGGACTTGTATTGAAATTTCTTTTGCTTGCCTGCAATCACAGGTATTGCAGAAGTTACTGTTTTTTTAGAGACCCCTGACAAAGATGTCTGGAGGACATTTGGTATAAATTTACCAGCAGGCTCAAAAGTTTATTGAGACCATGTGCTTGCATGCAGAGAACATGGTCATAAACTCCTGACTTTGGGAAGGGCAGGCTGAAAATTAAAAAGTACATTAATCTCATACTAGGTGAAGAAGTTCTCAGACCAAAGCCGAGCTTAAGTAACTTTAAATACAGTATTTTTAGTGTGTGATTAAGTTCTAAATAAACTGAAAGGAATTGCTGGCTAATTTTACGTGTGATTAAGAGTAATTTTGTAGCAGGATGTCATTGATAGGCTTTGTGATTTTGAACTGATTACTCTGTAGTATATTATACATTGATTTTGTAGCTGAAATGTGTCAAAATTGTTGTCGTTAAATATAAATCCCTGTTAACTCTATTTGTATTGTGGTACACTAATTAAGTCTCTGAGAAGGATATGCACCAATGAAGCTAAATTGTGATGTGTTCATTATGGAAGTGAGGGATTTTGGTGTCTGGATGATTATTTACACTTGAAAGGTGTTGGCTGCCCTGTAAACTTCCAGTGAGTGCCTTGGGTACTCTGCAAGGTTCCCCTTTCCCCGGAGGGCTCATGTAAAGTTAAAGCTGGCAAAGGACTATTTTTAGGAAGCCTTTTGCAGCTGGGGGAGGGAAGGATCCTTGGCTCCTGGGCTGCTAAAGGAGCGTGGTGCTGGCAGGAGCCACATCCAGCCTGGTCTGCTGTGGGATCTTGGCTGAGACATTTGTGTTTTTTCAAAAAAAAAAGGATCCTTCTAAACCCTAAGTAATTTTTATAAATGAATGAAAATAGCAATATACGTACAAAATCCCCACAACTGTAAAACTTGTTCCTTTATTTATTGCCAGTGTTGGCAATACTTGCAAATTTTCTGAGGACCACAGTGTCCAGCACTTCTGCTGTTAAGGTATCTAAGAGGGACTTTATTTACACATTTATAATGTTACAAGATCAGGAGGTGTGTGAAGGGACTGTGAAACTTTGTGTCTGGTCAGACAATTTTCTTACACAGCTTCAAAAAGTGTGGCTGTCTCTGGACATTCTTTCATCAAACGGAGTCTCAAGAGTGAGCCTCCTGATTGTTGTTTTATTTTGGTGTTTTCATGAGCTCTCCCTAACACCACTGTGTGTGCCATGAAGAAGAACAGAGTTTGCAGTGAAGGTGTGCAGACTCCTTTTCTTCCCTGGGTTGGAATGGCTTCTCCTGCTTTATTCTGGAGGACTCCTTGTTCACCTCTGTCCCAGGGAGCTGAACTGCTTTAGCATGCACACATTTTGTTATCCAAGGCCAGGCTTGGGTGTAACAAAGTTTCCCCGAATGTAAACTGGTGTTTGGATACAGCTCTTCAAGAGGATTAGAGAAGCTCACATCTGCAAAAACCCTTGGGTGATTTTGGATAGTGTGAGGTTTTCAGTGAAGTCATATGAACGAAGGATGATCAATCTTTCATGGTTCTAATGCCAAGAAGTGTTGTGATGTCATCAAGAATCTTGATCAAGATCTTGTCATCGAGATTCTTGATCTTGAATCTCACGATGAAGTGGTTTGGTGGAAGGGGTGAGAGGACGGGTTTAGAGATCTCCTGTTTTACCAAGATATATTCCCAAAATGGGCATTCCAGGCTCTAGGATCTTACCATGTCTCATTAAAATGCAGATATCAGTACATTATCTGTGTATTTTCAAAGCTAATTCTAATTCTCTGCTCCTGTTGTTCAAAAATAAAGTGTGTGGTATGTATGAGGTGTGTAATAGTCTTATGTGAGGTTACAGCAGAGTCAGTAGTGCCCCAGTGTGTTACTAAGGAAAACAGCCATTAAAATGGCCAGTTTTACAAAGCTTTTTGGAAGAGAACATGTCAGATTATAACTTGCTTTATTGTGATTAATGTGGCTGTTTCAGTAAATTTGAAAATACCAGAATTCCTCTGTGCTCTCTCCGAGCTCTTTGCTAGGTGGGATCCTTGGCCCTTCTCCACTGCTCCTGGAGCACTTCCCTGTCCAGCTGTGTCCCACGGAGCTGAGCTGCTCTGAGATGCAGGCCGTGTGTTATCTGCTCTGAGATGCAGGCCCTGTGTTATCATTTAGGGCTCTCCCCAGCTCCCTCCAGGCCGCCCGGGCTCCGTTCCCTTCCCTCCCGGGCGCGCGGCAGCACGGAGCTCAGGCAGGGAAAACAGCACGGGGCAGGACTGGACAGGTCAAAGCAAAACTGCTTTCATTAGACTAAAAAAAACCCCAACCAAACCCCAAGCCTGGCCCTCAACCAACTTTTAGGATCAGAAAGGTGTTGAGCCATTTCCCAGTTTCGATCTGATTGGAGCCGAGCCTTGCAGACGCTTGGGAAGCTGGAGCTCCGCTGCTGCTTAATTGCTTCTTGTTTTGAAGGATAATTGGGAACTTTACTTAAAAATAGTAACTTTAGTGTTCAGTCCATTAAATTTGTCACCAAGATAATTTCATTAGACTCCCAGCTGTTTTCTTATTGGAATTGTGAGCTAAAAATAGGTGGGATTTCTGCTGTTGTGTGCAGAGGCTGGTACCTCCATTTCAGCTCTAACTTTCCCTAATGATGTGAAACGTGTTTGTTTCCCTCAGAGCTTTCTTCTGGGCTGTATTTCAGAAGGTCCTGCTAATTATGCCAAAATTGTGCACTGTGGTTTTCTGATAAAGTCACGTGGCTCTGAAGAATATGAAACTGATTTCCCTCAAGACAAATGAAAGATTGATGCCGCACCCAGTGCATTTTTCTTTTCCACCAGTCTGCAAGAGATGTTTGTAGTAGTTGAACAAATACCTTTTAAAAACAAACAAACACTAATGAACACAGGTTTGTTACTATTATTATGAGGGGTGTGATTTACTCTCTCAGTTCAGTTCTCATGAGCAGTCCCTTTGTTGTGCATAATTGAAATCACAATGTAGATTGTGAGATAATGTGACAATTACCATGTTTATATTGTGTGAAACACGGTGTTTTTTTGAAACAAACCTCTGTAATTACCAGAATCTGTACAAGCACATGCTGCTTTTATACATACATGGTTTACAGGATGAATCAGGTTGTAATATCCATGTTTAAGCAACGGGTTTTTTTAAATTCTGAACTGTTTCACATTTATTCCTGATGTCCACACCACAAGGCATCCTAATGGATTAATGGTGGACATGCAGAAAGCTGAAAGGGATTTTTCTCTGCAGTTAGGTTTGTCTGTGTAAATGTGTGGCAGTTTCCCTGGGTACTTTTTTAGAAAAGTAATCACCAGATGAGACAGAAGGGGTCTGGTTGGAAGGGACCACTGAGGCCATCTCGTCCCACCTCCCTGCTCAAGCAGGGTCGAGTAAGACACCTTACTCAGGGTTGTGTCCAGACAAACTTTTAAAGTTGCATTTTTTTGGCTGTGATGTTAGTCAAAGATTTTTTTTCCCTTGGGATAACCTTTTGACTATAACTCCACTGAATGTCTGCAGTTTGTGCTGCTAAAAATGAATGTAGGTAACAGGAGGAAATTCTGCTGCAGAGCATTGTGGGGCTTGTGGGGGTTTTTTAAAGGCTTGATGTTTGGAGCCACAACCAAGAAAGTCAGTGACCCAAATGTAAATTTTGTAGGCCTTAAGGGTTTTTTTTTTTTAATTTCCACTGTGTTATCTTTAAGCAAAGAAACCGAAAATCCTAAGATATGTTAGTAACACAGATCTCTCCAATGGAAGTGAGCTCATTCAAAGGAGGGAAATTTTCTTCCTTAATTAAAATGAAGAATATGCTTATCTGCAGAAGTACTCCAGTGATGTTCCCTCAAAACCTGTATTTAGATGCAGTGTGTAATTCTGGCACGGTTTATTAGCATCTCAGATCTTTTTTAATTTTCTCATCTGCTTGCTGGCAGTCTGTTCCTTGGACTTCCTGTGCGTGTGCGTTCCTACAAAGCAGAGAACTGCAGTTTTACAAGCTGGAGCTAAACGTGGGTGGGATGGCGTGAGGGAAAAGTGCTGTTCTCAAAGCTCTGCACCTGTCACCAGTTTCGAGCATCACCATCTGTGCAGGGCAAGCCAGTGTGTGCAAGATGCTGCAAAAAATCTCTTAGGCAGCAAAATGTAGAAGAAAAGCAGGAGTGACTATATTTAGTAGTCGCATATTATTAACTTCTGTGTAGTGTACCCGTTGCTGTGCTCAAACCCCCCTTTTTTGTGGTGAATTAATAATTTGCTGCTGAGGACAGGAAGTGGAGTTAAAGTGCTGTTGTGTGATAAAAGCTGTGTTTCACATATGGTTATGGTGTTTATAGACTGTGTATGTATAAATAAGCACCTGATACGGGGTAGGGAAGGCAGGAACACACCTCCCTTTCATCAGAACCTGTGAGTGCTCCCTGCAGACTTTCTCCTGCCCCATCTGATCTGAGTCTCGTCCACCTTGAAGCCTTTGCTGCTGTTCTGAGTGTAAACCATGATCCGGAAACTCTAATTATAGTAATGCAGAACAAATGGAAATCCTGGAATTGTCTCCAGCACTCTGGAATCACAGAGTTGCAGGTATCAGAGCAATAGGTGAGCCAGGCCAGGGCTGTTCCCCTGGAGCTGCCTCTGCTTCCCAGCACAGCTTTGAATTGCACATTTATTTCCAGATCTGTGGGCTGTCACTGATGGCCACTAAGTTTTCGGTTTATATTTGAACCTAGACTGCAATCTGAAGGGTGCTGTACATCACTGAGTGCTTCTTCAGACATTGTAAGAGGCTAGCTGGGTTTATGTCTTTTTGCAAAATAACAGGCTTGGATATTGGGCAGCCAAAAGCCCCAGCTGGGGCTTAACAAATGTTGATGTGGGAATAAGCACAATATTTGGGGAAGAGAAATACCATCTTAGGCCCCTTCTGATCTTTCCCACTGCAGCAATTACACCCAGAGGTTTTAGTGTCTTTTTTAGCTCAGTTCTTCTCCTGAGACTGTTTAAGTGTTTCTTCCATGTAGAAGAGGAAATTTGTAATCTCTTAAAGAGTAATTTAGGTTTGGGTTTTCATCCATTTGAGATGCAAATATGAGACACTGCCCTCTGCAGACAAAGAAATGGTGAAGATGTGCATGTCTTCTACTGGAGTCGTGGCTTTTAGTCACCCAATGGATTTTGGAGATTTTTTTGGCACTTCAGTGGATACCTCGGGCTCTTTAGGTTGGCTTTTCCTTCCCTTGAATTCCCCACTGCCTGGCTGTGATTGAGTGCACTGGGGTGGAGGGCCCACCCACTGGTGGTGCAAAAATGAGTTGTTATTCATAGCTCTGTGATACTTTCCAGTGTAATAAACCAAAAAGTTGTAAACCAGTATCACTGGAGTTTCAGAATTAGTGCCCACTGAGGTGAAGTTCTTCCCCCACCTCCTGGTGTTTGTTTCGTGCTCCCTGCACAGGTAGAGCCATTTTGTACTTGCTTCACCACAGCAGTGAGTAGAATCTTCCTTTCTTTCTTGGTTCTCCTTGCCCACATCCCTGGAGGAAAGGTGGGACTGGAGTTAAGGTTTCCAGAGCACGTGGCAGGAATTGAAATGGAGCAGTTTTGCCCAGGGTAGCTCAGCGCAGAGGTTCTGTCCAGCCTTGGTCTGTGGTCAGGGCTGTGGCACAGCCTGGGAGCACAGAGAGCTGTGGGAGAGGGATGGGGCTCTGGGAGAAGATTCCCTGTCCAGCCTGCCCCAGTCCTTGGCCTCTGTGCAGTCTGCCAGCAAGGAGGTCAGTGAGGATGCTGCAGGGTGGTGTGTCTGTGTCACCCCTGCTACCTCCTGAATCTTCATTCACTCTTAATTCTTCTGGGTATAAAGGTCCACCTCAAGATAGAACCCTGCTTTCTGCTGCTGAGGGCTTTTGGGGTTATAATGCTGAAATAATTATGTTCTGTGAATAATACATTTAGTAATTGTTTAGGTAATTACAACATTTTTATACAGGTAATAAACAGAGTCAATAAAGCCAGTTCCACCTGAAGCAGCTGAACAACTTCCTCATTTTAACATTACAAAACAAGCTAATTTGAGAATGAGGGCTTTTAAGAGTTGTCCCAAAGTTTCCCCATCCCTCACCCACACCCCTCACTCGGGTCCTGTCTGGATTATTCCGTGTTTTGCAGCCCCTCACTGCTCCTCTGTGAGCCAGGGACTGCCATGGAAAACCTCCCTGAGCCGAAGCAGGGCCGTGACTCTCAGCTCAGAGAGGAAACAGGAGGAGGTTGTGCCTTGTCAGGGGTTTTACTTTTCCTGTGCACACTCCATTCTAAATTCTCTGTGACTCCAGCATTAAAAACACACAGCTTAGAAAAGTCTGCATGATAAAACACATTTTGCAAATGTTAGAATGTGTTTTGTAAATACAAAGTCTGTCCTACTGTGTTTTACAGACATTTAAATGACTGGAGCTTTTAGTACTATTTTAAGGTCTTTTATAGCCAGCTGTGTCTTTTGAGAGGTGAGATTTAAAGTTCATATTTTTGTAAGGGTTTAAATTCTACTTCACAGTGAGTTGAGTCAAGTTAGGTCAGTGGGGAAGAGAGGGGGAAGGGCCAAAAGAGTTTATTTAAAAGATTCTAAAATGGCTCATCATGTCCCTTGTTAAATTAGGGCTGTTAGTGAGTCTTTGTAAAGCCACATTATTCTGCAAGGTGTCAATTTAAATTGCAATAATAATATTAATAATAATGATATTAATACCCAAATGCAGTTTATGGAAGCACTGCATAGTCAGTGGCTGTGCATTGATGTTGTCACAGACCTGGGAGTAAGCAAAGGTGGAGAGTCTGTGTTAGATTTTCCTTTCAAGAGTAGCAGAGCACTCCACAAAAAATTTGCAGAACCATGGAACCGGATGACTGAAGGTTTTTCACTGGGAGTAAAAGAGGGCTGCACTATTCCAGAACCATGGTGACTCCTGTGAATGGCTTTTCCACAGAAGCAGTGTGGTCACCTTTATTATTTACCTTTGATTTTGGCTTCAAGCTTGATTTCTTGCTCCTTTTATCTGCCTGAGTGTAATGTGTGCCAGGGACAGACAGGCACTTAAACTTGACTTCTTCATTTTGTTGTATGGCAGAACACAGGACCAGATATTCACTTTTTTCACTGTAGGCAGAGATGTGTCCATGCACTGCTCAAAATTCACAGTATAAAATGCTGTTGCAGCTCTGTATCATTTTCCTGGTTTTAAATTGCATTTTTTTTAAATATGCCTGGTATTAAATTTCATGATCAAGCAAATGTTTTTAAGAAAAAAAACCAAACTGAATTATTACAACTCATTTCCAGATGAGAGGTGTGCTCTTCACAGATGCTTTCAACTCCAGGTGCCAGCTTGTGCCTCTGCTTTTACAGAGGCCTGGAGTTGTTTTAGCTGAGTTGAAAGCAGAACATTTAAACAAAGAGTGGGGGAAGCCACATTCCTCTGAGAGAGCAAAAGCTGAAATGTGAGCTGGTGTGAGGTGTGGGACTGTCAGCCCAGCAGGTATTGACAGGTACTGGGTCCTGTGTCACGGGGCAGAAATGAGCATTGCAGTGTCCTGTGAGCAGCATCAGAGCCAAAACTGCTGCCTTTGTGCCAGAGAACACAGCTTCCTAAAGTACTGAACAGAAATCTCAGCTGGGAGGGTGCCCAGGCAGACAAGATTCCAGCACTGTGTTTTATGTCTTGCATCTAAATAGATGCAAACTTATTTTTCTGAAGATCTTTGTCCAAGTGTATTTAAATAGAGAAGTGAGGTCGTCCCTCAGCACTCTCTGGGAACCCAGCTGAGGTTTGTCCTCCCATTGTTTTGGGCTCATCTGGGGCCTGATTCCTTCCCTGAGCTATCACTGCTTCCTTAATTCCTGCGGAAACTCGGGCTTGGTTCGAAATTCCTTTTCTGTCACGTGAGGTCCTATCAGCTCCACCTAGCCTTGTCCCTAAAATTCCTGTCACAAATGATGTTGCCCATTTTTCCAGCAGTGATTGGGGAAGTGCCTGGTTCTGTGTTCACGTTTACAAGCCACAAAATGTGGGAACTCTCTGAACCTTTATCTGGTTTTGCAGATAGCTCTGTTTCTTCAGTGTAGGGAAACTAGTATGGAGTGTTAAGCTAGTTAATTCTTTTGTCATCTGAATGCACTTTTATTAATGTTTTTTAGTTGTTAACATAATTGTTTATTAGTGATGGCATTAATTCTATCATAATAATGCAGCTCTAAAATTATGGATACGTGCTGGTCTTTATCAGCTAAATCAAATCTACTGATCTGATGGCACTGGAGGGAGCTACAGAACATGAGGACAAGATTCATAAAAATATTTGGTTGAAACACAATGAAAGGATATCCCATTAGATTCACCTGTTTTAATTGCTCAGAGCAGCCTACAATAGGGGACTTAGACCTGTACCATGCACAGGTTGTTGCCATATTAAAAATGGCATCTGGGGTTGAAGGAAGCTTTCATATCCTTATTTGAAATCAAATGAGGGGAATTTCAAACAAATTCATACTCAAATTTCATTAGAAATTCTTCATTCTGAATTTCACTCTACTTAAACAGACTCCTTAGTCTAATTTAACAGCAAATATTCTTAAACCTAAGAAGTTCCTTATTGCACCTGACAGATTTAAATTAGATTAGATTGTGAAAAATTATTAAATTTCAAATTTCTCTCCAAGTTCAGTCCCCACAGAGCACAGGAGGGATGCAGTTGGTGATGCAGTTTTTGGTTTCTTCTGGAGGATATAAGGTCTGTGACTTTAGCTTACAATGAAAAAGGTTTAAAACAGGAAAATCCCTGACCTTGTTAAAAGAATCTTTTCCACCTTCCAGAACAAAAACTGTATTAAAAATACAAATATTTAGGGGGAGCAGATGGGAGAGAAGTTCACCAGCAGCCACACTGGAGTTCTCACTAGTCCAGCTTGTTTGTTTTTAGATAGTTAAGACCATGGAAACAATTTGTTCTTTACTTACAATTATGTGTTAGACTTCCACTTTTAACCCCTTGTGTAAAATTAAAAGTTGTAGTCTTTAGTGTGCTGAGCTTTTGCTGAAATAACTGATAAAGATACCAAACTTGGTAGAGGATCTAGATTCTTTAAGATGACAATCTTTGAGAGTCACAGGAGGTCAAAACCATTTCCAGCATCAGGAAGGACAGATACGAGGACAAGTGAAAATGGAGGCAGGCGAGCAAAATTGCTTTAAAGCATAGAAAAGAGAAAATATTCCATATCTAAAGCAATAGATTTATTAGTGTCTTGCAAGAAATAGGTTCATTAATTAGCCCAAGTTCCTGGTGTGTATGGCCCTCCAAAATCCAGGAGGAAACGTTGGAGGAGCAGCAAGCAGAGTGAGGAGTTTTGTTGCATGAACGTGTAATCACTTCGCCTCTTCCCATGGTTTCTGTCTCCTTTTGCAGCCTTGTTAAGAGAGAAAAAAGCAAGTTAATGGGGATTGCACCATGTCCCTCCCTCTCTGGGCTTGCCCCGGGCTGGGTTGGTGCTGTGCTGATCTCATGCACTCCGTCACCTTCACGGTGTTCCAGCTGCAGGCATCAGCCTTGTGCTCCGCAGGGATGGGACATCCCCAGGCTGGGCTGCCCATCGGGGCTTTCCTGGTCTGCTTTGGAGTGAACCCCTCCCTGCCCACTGCACACGGAGCCAGGGCAGCAGGAGCAGCCCCCAGTGCTGGGCCAGGGGGGTTCTCCAGGGGGAGGCTGTGCCAGGCTGTTCCTGAGAGGGCTGGGAATGGGCACAGGATCTGTGATCTGGGGTGAGCAGGGCCCCTGGGCAGCGTGAAGGAGCACAAATCCTCCCCAGGGATCATCCAGTCAAGGCAAGGAGTTAATGGGAGAAAGGAACTGGGGGTGCCATGGAAGCCCTTCCAGTGAAGGACTGGAATATTGGCCAGGTTTGGGTCATCCCTTGTGGTGTTTGCTACTCTACAGCCCTCTCCCCCTCATTTTTCTCCCAGACAAAATGAGAAAGTTTGTCCCTTATATGGGCCAGAAAGGGCTGTCTTGTAGTGATGTATGAGTTGCTTTCTTAAGGAAGAAAAAAAAACCCCAATCTTTTTTATATGATTTAAATCAAAACTTGCAGCTGGTGATAGGCTCTTAGACTAACTAGGAGTATCGTTGTAAAAACCAATAAATCCTGCATTGCATGTTTTAAAGTATATTCTCCAAAATCCTTCTGTGCAAGCTGCTGTTCCTGGGGTGTACATTGTTCAGATGGCAGGGGAGCAAACTGCATGTGGTGAAAGGCACAGGGGAGGGGAGGGAATTTTACATACAGCTTGAAGCCTGGGTGGAAGTAACTCCACAATTTTTAGCAATGAAAATATCCATGTAGGGACCTAAAGGAATCCTGTGGGCTGATGGTGCAGTTTGCGTGGAGCGTGTGCACGGTGCCTTTTTGGCAGACAGGAGATATTTTACTGTGGCTTAATGCTTATTATAGTTGCAGTTTCTTGATCACCATCTGTAGTCTCTATTGGTTTTTGATAGAGCAACCAGGATTTTATGTTTTGGGAGTGGTGTTCTCTATGTTATATCACGCTGACTTACTACTTCCAGTGTCTGTGAAATAACAAAGTCTCACAACTTCAGTCTGATTCCTGAGCTGCTGCTTTCCTGTGCTGGAGAAAATATTGAATCTCCTCATTAAACAAATGGCTTCTGTTGGGTAATATTGACAAATACACTGAATAACATTTTTGACATAACATTCTGTTCCCACACAGATAATTTGGATGTAATTGAATGGGTTGATCAAGAGTCTGTGCTAAAAATACGACATTTTCTCACCCACAAAGTGGAAGAAAATGCTTGCTCCAGAAGTGGGATGGGATGTGACTCTGGTTCTGTCCCGTGCTGGGGGTCCAAAGGGGTGATGCTGAGAGCAGCCCTGGCACAAGGATTTGGGAACCACGTCCCTCTCCAGGCTCCTGAGGCTGATTTTAGCTGGAGCAGAGTGCTCCAGCCCGGGCAGGATCCCAGCCAGGATGCCTGTCAGACCCACAGGAGCACTCAGTGCACTTGAGCCAAAAAACGTACAGAAATAGTTGTGGGGGGGAAGATTTGAAGATCTCTTTTCTTTCCTTCTGTTTTTCCTTATTTTAATGGTCTCCTGGGCAAAAGGCTGCATTGTTACAGTTTCAAAAGCAGAGTGATTGTGCTGCAGACGGGTGGGGAAAAGAAAGAAAAATAGACCTTAGAGAAAGGCTGGCTGTTTAGTATGCAATAAAGTGACTTTTATACCTCTCCCAATCTCCTATGAAATAAATCTCGTGCTAACAAGCAATCAAACCCGTTTCCCTGCCCTGCTCCGCACAGCCCGAGCCACATTGTACCTTTCCAGCCTTTGAAACTGCCTGTGCCTATTTTTATTTGTCAGGCCGGGGTTGGGCTGGCCCCATTCCAGATGTGTCTCACAAGATTTGGTGCTGATGAGCTATTTATAGCCCTGTGGTTCCATTGTCATGGCAACCGTGCTAGAGGCCAAGGCGGCTGGGAGCTATTTCTGGACTTGTGCTGTAATGTAAAACTGATTGGGAAAGTTAGTGCATCCTCTAAGCCAGACTAACTTTAGACAGGCAGAGAGAGCGGGGGGGGGGAAAGAGACAACTACAACCTCTTGAAATAGATTTTTCTCTTTCTCCTACCTTTTCCCCATTTCCCTTTTGGAAGGGCTGGGCTTTGCTTTCTGCTGGGTTTGTGTGCAATTCATTCATGCCTCCCGGCGGGTTACGCTGCTTTAATTCGGCACTTTGGGAAGCTGGGTGCAGAACCAGCCTCGATTTTAGGGTGAGGTTAGAGCTTCAGGGAGACACAAAACTGAAGGGGGCTTTGCTGGTGCGTCCTGGTTTTTTGCAATACTTGCAGTTCTTTGTACCCCATAGTTTTAATACTCTATTTTTTCTGTGTGCTTCATGTTCTCCACGCCATATAAGGAACTGTAACCTTGATTACCACAAGATGATTCCAAATATATGGAGTCATACTTTTCAGCTTTCTCATTATTTGCTTCAAAATTAGACCCATGGTGCCCCTCCGCCTCCAAGTGGCTGGAATGCTGGAGGTTCTGGGATTACAGCTGGGGCCGCTCTCAGAATCACTTTTCTGGGATATGTACGCACTGGTACCGTCTATAATTAAATTCTGAGCTTTAGACTATTTGTAAACCTTTCTGTGCAACTCATAGTTTTGATAAGGAAATCATAATAACCCTTTGACTTGAAACTGGAAATCAAAAAGTGTTTGCAGCTTCTTGGGAAGTTTTCTGGAGAGTCGGGTTTTGGTTTATTTCTGTTCACGTCTTTTGCTGCATTTCGAGGTTCATTTCCAACATAAATCTGGTTTTCCATGGGATCCTTATGTCTGAGGACTGACATGGAGAATGTTGTTACAGGAACATCATATGTGGGATGTTTTTAGATGCAATATAGTGCTCCCCTAATTATTCCAGTAATACTTGGTGCAGTACTCTCCCTGTGTGCCTGTCTCTATAAAAGTTTTTTCTCTCTCCTAATTGTAAAGTTGTTAAAGTAATTACAAAGGTTTTGGAATTTATTTTCTCTCTCCTTATCTAGTTTTGTTTAGGCAGAAAATAGAGCTGTGCCTTTCTGAGCATTTTTAATTTTCCAGTAATGTTTGTGGCACGTTTTCAGCAACCACCTCAGCAATAAAAGCTCCCCCTTTGCCAATAATATAAAATACCAGTATATCTGTAAAAAATAAACAGTCAAAATCTACTGATGTCCCAGCTTTGATTTTTTAACTTATATTTGAGGAAAAACCTGACAAGTCTGCTTTCACATGCTGTCCATGTTTGCAGGACACTATAAATACCAGCAGATTCAACGTTTGCATTTTTTATTTGCATCATTCCTGTAACTTTGCCTGCAGTTCTGCTCCTCATGCAAAATAAATGAGCTGAAGTCTTTATCTCCAGTTTAAAGAACAGGATTCCCTCCTTTCCCCACCCCTGCTTGCTTTGAGCAGCAGAAAGGGACAGAGTTGAGGGACAGTCAATTCCTTCACACACAAATACCCTTTTAAAAAGGGAGTTTTGTATCTTTGTGCTCATCCTATGTGGTGGCTCAGCATAGACAGCATAGCTGAAGAAAGAATTGACCGTGGAGTTAACTGCAGAGCTTTTAGAAAGCTTTGCTGAATAACAGAAAGGATTATGGCAAAGACTGTAAAGGCAGGGAAGCAGAAGTGGAGCATGGTCTGTTCTGAAAAATAAAAAATGCACTCTTGTTTATAATAAACACTGTTAATGTTGAGTTAAATTTCAGCTTCAAACTACTTTAAGTAGTACTTTGTAGTTCTGATAGGATGTAGATAAATAAAAATCCATTGGGTATTTGCAGTTTGGTATTTAGGGTGATCAGTAAAAAAACACTAATTTCTTTCTGGTCATAGAAACCTGAATTGGAAAGACTGTTTTAGAGGATATCAGGGGAAATGCCAGTGTAATTCTTAGTAAAATCCTGGTAATTGTTTTAATATTCTGGTCGGTTCTTAGTAATGTCTTGGTAGAAACACATGACTCAGTAAAAATGAAAAATCATTTCCACTGACTCAAGGGACTTGGGGCAATTAACTACTCAGTGTGCCTGCCTTTAACATAGGGTTAATGCCATGTGTGCATTTTGGGGTGTGATGGTGGAGGCAGGAAATGCAGCCTCAATGAAGGCAGGCAGGAGCTGGAAGTCTGATTTACTGTCTGTAAAATAAATACCTCGAGGCTTTCAGACACAGGGAACTTCACAAATACAGAGTTCCAGTGCCACTGTTGAGGTTTGTGAGTTATAAACAAATATTGTCTTTAGTTGGGACTAAAATCTTGATTTCATGAAGTATTGCTGACACTGAAGATGAGATCTTACTGTGTCTTTTAAATGAGACATTTTATATGCAAATTCAAGTTATGACTTGACCAGAAAAAAAACAAACCTGATGGAAATAAAGCTCTTCAAACATAGGTGCGTTGTCAGTTTGAAGACACCTTTCCAATGTTGTTCTGGGCTGAAAACAAAAGCTCTTCTTCACAAAGCAGAATAAAAAAAAATTAATTCCTGTCTGCCAACCATTTGGTCAGATGACAGAGAGGAACATTTCGGTTGCTGCTCCTTGAGAGGGCTGTCAGGAAATGCAGGAGGAGAGGCTCCCATTCCGTGCTGCCCCAGCCAGAGGGGCTGTGCAGGCTCAGAGGTGCAAGGCTCCGTGTCCTGCACACCTTCCCAGCAGGGCAAACAAGCTGCAGGTCTGTGTGTGGCAGGCAGCACTGTTCATTCAGGAAATTCCCTCCTCACAGGGGTAAAGCAGCTCTCTCTGGATGAAAGAACTCCAGAAGAACTCAGGTACTGGCATGTATCTTCATCTGAAAACTGGGACATGGTTTTGGTATAGTAGATTTTAGTTAAAACTTGGAAGGAATTGAGGATACATGTATGGCTTAATTACTCAGAGCAGCTGGAGCTGAGGAAAGCCTCGGTGTGGCTCTGTCTGTGAATCTGCCTCCTGAGTGCACCCTGAAAATGAAAGACACTTTATTTGTCACAAAGATCTGCTTGGAACACTTCACGAGTGGTTTTCCTTCCCTGAGCTAAAAAAGGGACACAAAAAATGCAGCGTATTTTTTTATTTTAGATTATTTTAATTTTTTTGTTAATACCTTTCATTTTGATATCTTGGAGACACAACTGATGCCGTCCTAGAGCTGCTTCCTCTCAGTGTAGCTACAAATAACCTCAAGTCTTTTGAGGTTTGGGTTTTTTTTTGTTAGCGTGTGTCAGAGCAGTATCAATGTTTTATAACACAGGCAAAAGAGCCTCGTACTACGTGACAGAATTTTGCAGAGCAGTAGCTGATCCTGTTATTTAGTCATGTCCAGAATGTGGCCCAAAGTGAGAATTGGCAGCAATGCTGAATGAATTATTTGCTTTCTGGAAAATAGCTTTTCCATATGATCTCTGGGAAGATTTTACACAACAAAAAAACACTAACTTTGTAACTCGGTTCAAGGCTTGCTCGCAGTATAAAATTTGGTTTTGTGGTTTGACAGTTTTATGTGAATTATTTCATCAAGGTCACTTCTATTTCTCCCTGTAAGTTCACTGCTGACACAGTAGATGGTGGGCACATCTCCAGTAGGCTTAGAACAATCTCTCACAGCAGTGAATTCAGCACACAAAGTAGTACTCAAGTGGCCTCACTTATGTTTTGGGTACAGCATAGCAAGAATTAAAAATAGAAATTAATGATGGTGAATTCGTGTTTATTTTGAATTGGGCTTTGTTCTCGTCTGACTGGATTATTAGTTTAATTTACTGGATAAATTGTTTGGTTTTGACTAACATTGACTGAGAAGTCTCTGAACACAGTGTATTGATCTTTGCTGAACTCTCATGCTCCCACTGTTGCTCCTTGTTTTAGGTGTATCAGAGGGGATCAATTTCTGCTCCCCTTTTCTCCTCGCATTTATTTTCACATTGACCAACAGAAAGAACAATCCCCTTCCTTTACACGTGAGCAAAATAATCCAACTGCTGTTTAGTGCCTTTAGCCCTCTCTGAAGCTGCAGGGACAGCCTTTCATGAAAGGCACGGGGGGAAATCTTCATGGAAGGTATCACTGTGCTCCATTTTCACCAAAATGCCCTGGAAGCAGGAGGGCATTTCTGGTTACTGTCACACAGGGAAAGATTTCCTTCTCCAGGGAGCATTGTTAGGAGTGTCAGATGTTGCTGAATGTTGGAGCTTGTTTGGGGGGGAAGAAGAAATGTTTATTCCATTGGAACTTGTTTTACCTGGCATGAGCATTGCTGTTGGAATTCATCTCAAGTACAGTACTACTGCTCCTATGTGGCTGATGTTTTTCAAGGAAATCATAGGCCTAAAAATAGTCTGCATAAACAACAGTAAGAGGTTTGTACTTTCAGTTCCAGGTTTTAGCAATATCTTGTTGTTATTTTCTAATTTTCAGTTTCCAAAATCCATTAAGCTGATTAGCAGAGTGTTTAAAAATAAAACAAAACAAAAAAAAAAACAAAAAAGAAAAAAAAAATACTCACCTCTTGTGGAACCCAGCATAAAATGTTCTGCTTGGATAAATTCATACAGAAAGGCTGGGTGATTGCAGTAATCACCTTTGTATCTCGATGAACATGTTCTGTTCAGAACATTTTTCAAGCATCCTCCAACTTGTGAAATTGCCACGTGATTCTAAAACTGTGCTCTGAGGGGAGAGGATGGGGTGGAAACACTCGTGCTACTTGGAACTCACGGCTCTTGTACGTATTTAACATCCTCTGTGTGCTGAGCAGAGAGTTTTAGTTCTTCCCTTTGGATTTAAAAAAAAAAAAAAAGAAAAAATTACTTAACAGCTTGGAAGATACGAGGAAAAAAATGCAGCTTGCAGCTTGCAGAGCACAGTTTGTCACCACTTTATCCCTGTGTGTCTGCAGCCATGTCACGTTCCACGGTGGAAATCGATCTTTGCACTTTGTCTCACGTGTTTCTGTAGCGTGTTCACTTTAGATACATTTTAATATGTTCAAAATTCTGTAATCCAGTCTAAACAAAAATTAATTTTCACGTGTTTCTGAAGCAAGATCATCTAGTTGCTGGTGAAAAGGGCATTGCACTGAAGCAGTTGTCAAAATACAGGATTATTTTTCCCCCTTTCCCTGCTTCTCATTAGGTGTTTTGGGAAGTTGCTTGGGGCTGAAACTGGGGCTGAGTCGTGTGGTGGCTTCACTGGGATTTTTTGGGAGTTTTGATTCATGAATCTGGGGCAGGGCTGCCTTTCCCCCTGCTGAAGCTGAGACTGTTGTTGGTGCACATTAAAGGAGGCAGGGAAAACTCGCCTTTCCTTTGTGATTTCTGCTTCAGAGAGGAAACAATTCATGCAGAGGAATTTCCAAGAGAGCTCAAAGCCTGTTGGTTTAAAGGCTGATTAATCATTAATGTTGGGGGTGAAGGCACTGCTGAAGTGGAAGGGGCTGAGCAAGGGGGCACCTGGTGCTGGGCAGTGGGACTGGGGGCAAATACCATAAAATCTGCATCCTGAGCTGCTGGTTTGCCACCACAATAAAGCAGAATTAACTAATTCCTTGGGATTTTTGCTCTTTGAGTTGAAGTGAGAGATAATTCCGAGGTTATAGTTAATTGGTAAAAAAGGCTAAATACTCCAGAGTATCATTTGTAGGTAATGCCTAATGAATTTGAACGAAATATATCTCTTATTACCCATCCAGCCAACTACTGCTGCTGCTCCAGCAAGTAACTGAAACACTGATACAGCAGCTGACAGAAAAATCAGTGTCCCCTCTCATTTGGGCTGAAATTGGTTTGGGGCTTTCATTTCTTTAGAGAACCATAGAGCTGATGAGTTGTTTTTAAACACTCACTTTTCTTCCAGGGGAAACACATGCGGGCAGTTTGCTTTGTCATTGCTTTGCCGTTGATAGCAGCAGGTTATATGGAAGGATCGGGCTGAAGGAATGACCTGAGTTAAACTCGCGGTGTGTCTGTGGCCGGCGGGAGGGGCTGCGGGGACATTCCCGGCTGGATTAATTAAACCGAGCCCAGCCCTCTGCCGGCTGCTGCTGGCAGCGCCCGGCCGGGGAGAGAGCCCGGCCTGAGCCCGGCAGGGCGGGAGTGCCCGGCGGTGTGGGAGCCTGGCAGCAGGAAAATGCTCCAAAATCCCCCTGGGAACTGCCAGGGCTACACTAAATAGTTCAGTGCTATATCGTTCTGTACTAAATAGTTCAATACTAAATAGTTCCATACTAAATAGTTCAATGCTAAAGCATCCGAAAGTTTGATTTGAGGGTGACACGTTTCTCTCATCTCTTTCCCCCCTGCAGTTTTCTAGACAAGATTGACATAGTCAAACAGAACGAGTACACCCCGTCTGACCAGGTACGTGGAGCTTTGGGAGGAAGTGACACAATTTGTCTGCCCCCTTCAGCCTTGAGGGTAATTCATTCATTTTCTAATCGCCATGTCAGGTATTGCCACGCGCTGTACGGATTTAGTGTTCCAATAAAAATGGCTTTGTCCTTTGGATTGTGTTTATACTCCTAAATTATGTACAAGGTTACATCACTTACAAGATTTCCATCGTGCTTCTGTGACACTGAACAGTCCAGTGCTGTTCCCTGGTGCTGTAGTACAGCATGGGGGAAAAGGGGTTTATTTCCATTGCTGGATATATTGAAACTCAGCAAGCACCTGTGTTAAATCAATGCATTTCCCTTTTTGCTTTAGGATCTTCTCAGATGCAGAGTTTTGACATCAGGAATTTTTGAAACAAAGTTTCAGGTGGATAAAGTAAATTTTCAGTAAGTATAATTCTTTCTTTTTTATGTTTTTTACATTTTTTGGATGTAACATTTTTTTAATACAACAAAACTGCAAATATCAAGGTAAACTGTGAGGAGAGCCTGCCATATATTCATTGAGCCTACTGTGTTTCCCAAGTGTCAGTGTTTAATAGAAAGGAAGTATTTTATGATTTTTTAAATTTAGTAGTCTGGCTTGAAAATTAAATGCAAATTGGTGTGCAATTTCTGCTTTATTTTAAATCACAAAGAACAAAATGTTTTAAATCTGTTTTCTCTGCATGCTTGTGTTCATGGACTGTTTACCTGTTCAGGTTCTTGTAATCCAAGATTCCCTTTAACTTCTGTGATGCAGAAGTCCTAAAGTTTCTCACCTTTTCTGTTTGCATGCAGACACAAACAAAAAACTCAGCACAAAATGATTCTGACTGACTGGATTTATGTTTTTTTCTCAGCATGTTTGATGTTGGAGGGCAACGAGATGAACGCCGAAAATGGATCCAGTGTTTTAATGGTAGGATTGGAGTTCCTGTTGGCTTTATAAAATAGTTCTCTCAGAATTGTAGTGCCTAATCTTCATTCTCTCAACTGCCTGAAATCCATCATCTTTCCATGTAGCTCAGTAAGGAGTTCTCTAACAGTCACACAGGGTGGAGTTTTCCTTGACATGTGAGCTCCTGTAACTCTGTAGAACATCTTCAAGGAGAATGTAGGTGGAGAGGAATTTGGGTTTGATAACTTCAGCTTGTCCATTTTTTTGGCTTCCAACTGTTCAGTTGATCAGGTATTTTTGGAGCTGGCTTTGTGCATTTGCCAGCTGTGAGAGTGTAAATTTCAAGCCATGTTTTGTCCTCCACGTGCAGGTTTACATATGGATGTGCCTGTGCAAAATACAAAATCTAGGATAATTATGATATGCATAAAATCAGGTTATCACATTTTTGGGTGTAATTGCAGCCTCTTGGCTCTGTTGTGGTGCTTCTTTCTGGATCAGCATTGACCCAGTAATGCAGAATGAGGTTGTAGGGAGCATCTGTCTGGTGAGACACATCTGCTGAGAGCTGGAGTCTCTTACCACCAGTGTCCCCATGAGTTCAGCCCAGGTTTAATTCCCACATGACTGAAATCAGGCAGTTCTGTCTGTCCTGAGGTGTGACAGGTACCTTCACTGCAGCTCTTTGTTTTACTCTCTATCTGTTTAGATGAGAAACCTCTCTCCACACAGGTTTTCTTAAACCTAGACTTGGTGAAAATATTTTCTTTATTGTTTGGACAAAATAGCAATGGAGTTACACAAAAAAGTCCACCTTTTTGTAGAAAAGTTAGGATGAGATCCTAGAGAATAAATAAAGCAGAATGCAACTTGAAATTCATGGTTCATTGCTACAGTTCCTGTCACAGAATCAGCTGGACTCTGGCTTTGTGCGTGGAAGGACTGTGCAATATTTTCTTCTGTGCTGTTAGTAACAGATTTGTTTGGGTTTTACCTCTGCTCCTTCCCCTTCCTGTTACTCTGACTCCTCTGTTCTGCTGCTGGTGCTGAGGTGGGTGAGCCTGGCAGTCGTGTGAGGGATGGGAGCAGCACACACAGATCTGTGACCTGGGGGTGTCCCCAGGGAAGAGATGGGGCTCTGAGCAGTCAGACACACTACAGGGGCACCAGAGCAATTAGCCATGAGTTCACTGCATCTGCTGTTGTTAGTGCTCCTCTCTACACAAATCAAAAGTCCTGTTTGTCCTGAGGTTTTCCCCCCCGGACCTCCCTGTCCTTTCCTGATAGCTCACAGTTGTTTCCAATTTTCTGTACACGTTTTAAACTTTCTTTAAATTCTCCTCTTTGCTTTCTTCAGTTTCTGTCTCTTGCTTCAGTTCCTTTCTTCCCTACATTTTCTGTCATTCTGTCAGCTTCTGTTCTGGGGCCTGCCTTGCCTGTCTTCCATGGTTTCTTTACGTTCTTTTTTGATTCCTGGTACTTCAAAAGCTGGCAGCAGCAACATCCCAGCCTGTTCTCTGCAGGGAGCTGAAAGCCTGGCAGCTTCTTATTGAACTTCATGATTCCTGGATATTTCTTCTGAAGTTTGGCATTAACTCAAGGCTATTTCTTGGTTTAGATGTGACTGCTATCATATTTGTGGTGGCGAGCAGTAGCTACAACATGGTGATACGAGAGGACAATCAGACCAATCGGCTGCAGGAAGCACTAAACCTCTTCAAGAGTATCTGGAACAACAGGTCTGTGAAAGGCTCTCACCACTGAGATTGCTGATCCTGTCTCACCCTGCAGTCACCACTCGTGGATGGGCCTGGCTGGGACAAAGTTCATTTTCTCCATAGCAGCTCTCAGAGTGCCGTGGTTTGATTTTGCCCAAATCAAGGCTGGTGACACACTAATGCTGCTGAGCAGGGTGTTCAGAGCAGCAGGGCCCTCTCTGTTCCTCACTCTGCCCCTGCAGTGACTCCTCAGGGCTGTTGGGAGGGGACACAGGTGGGCAGACCCAAACTGGCCGGAGGTGTGTTCCGTGTCACATCACATCCTGCTCTGCAGTGAGGGGGGAAAGGGGGATCTGGGGAGCTTGCTGGGAGCTTGCTGGGTGTTGGTCTGCCCACAGGAGGTGGTGAGTGATTGCTTTTGCATCACTGTTTTGTCTTCTCCTTAGGAGAAGCTTTATCTCCCTAGGATAAGCTTTTACTTATCCTTCACTAATTAAACAGTCATCATTTATATTTTATCTTGACCCTCAGATTTTTTTGCCTTCCTTCTTCCTTTCCTCCTCCTCCATCCCCTGAGGAGGAAGGTGAGTGAGGAGCTGTGTGGTGCTTGGCTGCCCACCAGGGTTAACAGCACAGGGGCTCTGTTATTCACATCTCCCAGCACAGTCTGGGCTGGTTCTGTGGTCACAGCCTCCCACCTTTAATGTTTATTACACCCAGATCATTGAAAAGAGCTCTGCACAGCTCCTAATTGGTGGTTGCAATATTGAGGCTGAAGTAATTAAAGTGGTGATGGAGCAGTGCTCTGGGAGCTGGAAATGCTCCCCTGGGATGGGTTTGGATTAACAGCACCCAGACAGTTTCAGGGTGTGCACACCTGGAATTACACCCTTGGGATTCAGGTATAAAAGGAACCTTTCCAAATCATTCCAGTGTGTCAGTTATCCTGTCTGCAGACATTTTGTGTGACTTTATTTTAAGTTTCTCTATGATCTGGGCTGTGTCTCCTCACAGTATTTGGTTTCCATTTTCCACAGGTGGCTACGGACCATTTCAGTAATCCTTTTCCTGAATAAACAAGATTTGCTAGCAGAGAAAGTTTTGGCAGGGAAATCTAAAATTGAAGACTACTTTCCAGAATTTGCTCGCTACACTACACCAGATGATGGTAAGATTTTTAAGATTTGTTTGCAATTTATCATTTCCTTGTTAATCACTTTTTGGATGATTTTGGTAGCTTCAGCTAAGACTTGAAAACTCTTAAGTAGGTGTAATCATCAATGTCTTTTAGCTGAATTGTAATGCTGGATTGAAGGTATTAATAATGAGAGATTCCTGTCTCTTAAACATTTAATATATTAATAATTTCATCATTATAAAATCCTTTTACTTTGATGCAGATCACAGTCTGGCATTTTGTCACAAATGTGTCCTTGGGACTCCCCCTAATCCTGCCTGTGGTCATTTCTCTTACTGCCAAATGCCTGGTGCTGTGGCCATTGTAATATTCACTTGTTCTCCTGAAATCCTGCTGGTTTAAAGAGTGTAATGTTTTGTCTTGTCTCACAGTCAGTTTTGCCAAGTGTATTTCTGTCATATGTGAGCAGAAAAGAGAACGAGTTGAGATTTTTAGGTGCTATTACCAGAAAACACCTGTTTTAATAAGATACTTATTTTATTATTAATCAGCAACACCAGAGCCTGGTGAGGATCCCAGAGTTACAAGGGCCAAGTATTTTATTAGAGACGAGTTTCTTGTAAGTATTTCTTTTCTTTGGCTATTTCTTATGTGATTCTCCTCAAACCCAAGCTCTCGCTCACCTTCTGCTATTGCAAAGTGCTGTCACTTCTTGTATTGTTTATATTTAACATCCACACTGCATCAACCACTGTTACATTTCTGAGCTTTACTGCTGTTTCTGAGCTGCTTTTTGGATGTTTGTTTGTACATCATTAAATAGTTAAAGAATTGGTGAGAATTAAGAAACCTCAAATAGAACGATGAGTGAAATCCTGCTGTTATTAATGGAGCCAGATTTTTATTCCATGCATTATTTCTAAAGATAGAGACTAATCAAAAGATGCCTCATTTGTCAGATATTAATGTTCTTTTTTGTATTTTCTTTCCCATTACTGGTCAGCTGAACCTATAATGGACATTATTTTTATTATTTTTTTTAATACTTGTAATGGTGAGCCAGGCAATCAAATTGTGGACTCATTTTAAAGTGGAGAAAAACAAAAGTAGAGGGAGGCTTTCTGTAAAACAGGGATAAAAGCTTTGTACAGGGAGGCAAAATCCTGTTTTTTTTCATGGCCAAATGGACTAGGAGTTGTGTTGTTAAATCCACCAAAGCTGCCTATAAATAATGGCATTTTCCTGAGTTCTCACTCCTCTCTGAAATTCCCCAGCTTGCAGTGACCATCTCACCATGTAATTCTGATCATTTTGAATTCCATGTTTCAGGTGAGAGAGTGAAAACTCTCTGGGCATTTTCCCACTCAGCTGCCCTTTTTGGAGACACAGCTCCCACACCTCACCTTCCCTCAGCCGAGCTCTGGGGCCGGGCTGGGCTTCCCCCAGGGGGTTGGATTTTAACCCAGTGTCTCTCTCTTGCTTTGCACAGAGAATCAGCACAGCAAGTGGAGATGGAAGGCACTACTGCTACCCTCACTTCACGTGTGCTGTGGACACAGAGAACATCCGGAGGGTTTTCAATGACTGTCGGGACATTATTCAGCGCATGCACCTTCGCCAATACGAGTTGTTGTGATGGAGAGCACTTTTTTCTGTGTTTTGGACTCCTTATTCCTTATTAAAAAAAAGAAAAATAACATCCTTGCCCACATAGGGTGGAAGAGAACTGTTTGAATCTCCCATTGATTTGCACCCTCAACTTTTTCTCCTTGCTGGACAATAGCAGCACTTCTAAGCTTGCTTCTGTACCCCTCGGACAGTTTGAGATGGCCCCTAACACTTAAAAGGCCATTTCCATGAGGATTCCCTAACACTGTTATTAACAAAAAAAAGAGAGGAAAAAAACCAAACAAAACAAACAAAAAAAAAGGAAATAAAACCTAATTAATTAAAAGCCCTGAATGTGGAGCACCTGAAAGAATTGGGGATGAAAAAATTAAAACGTTGAAACAAAAAATTGGGGGAGAGAAAACTTTAGGTAATTTAGCACTGCTGTGGGCATAATCCTATAACCCGTGATCTCCACTTTGTATCACTCACTGCATCCGAGTAACGAAGGTGCCAAGTCACAGACCAAGTTTGAAGACAGATCCTTGAGTTTGGTTCTCTGACTGTAATGTGGCTTTGGGCGGAAATACTGACAATTCTCCAACAGACCTAGACAGTGCAAAAACCAACTGCTACCTTTCAGAAGGGTATTTTTAAAACCAGTCTTGGTGGTCTAAAGACAACCATGGACATTTATGAGTTGAACTGCGTATGGCCTGTGATTGCAGAAAGAGTTAACCACACACTGTTTTCAGTTTGTCCACTGATGATCCCGTCTGCTCTAAAAATCATTATCTAGACTGTAGTCCTCACAGTCTTTCCCTTCTTTTTCTTCTTCCCTTCCCTCATTTTTTTATTTTACTGCTGGATTATTATTCTTGTACAAACTGTAAAATGTATTATTTTGTACAACTTTATTGAAAATAACTTGTAGAAGATCTTTGTGCCTTGATTATGGCTGTACCTGTACAATGAGCTAAGATGTAAGTATGTTTGATTGCGCTGTACAGCTTTGTCAACCCTATCTGCAGCATTAGCTCAAGGTAGGGAAAATTTATCTGTAGTTTAGTTTTTCTGGTTTATAAAAGAAGGAAAAATACTGTTTAGTAAAAAAAAAAAAGGAAAACAAAAAGAAAAAAAAAAGAAAAAAAAAAGAAAAAAAAAAGAAAAAAAAAAGAAAAAAAAAAGAAAAAAGTACAAATTGTGCAAACTTAACCACTTTAAAAGTGAGGTCTTCAACAAGTGACCAGATGTTGCAGCATCGTGCTTTTTAATTTTTAGCTTTAATTCATTTAAATCTCTATCCAAATGCAAAACATGGCTTGTTTCTACATAAAACCAAATTTTTGCTACAAATTATAAATGTTAGTCTTTGGTCATTCATAGTCCTTTTTTTTTTGCTAAAGACAAAAAAAAAAAATTTAAAAAAAAAATCCAGAACAATAACAGACACGTAGGGCATCATGCAGGTCTGGTGACCATCTCTAGACTGGGCCAAATACCCACCAACCTCGGCCTGCCTGCGTGGGCAACGACTACCAGAATGACAAGGTGTGCACTGCCCTTGGATTTGGCCACTGAATTCCAGTTTCCAATGACATTTTTATTTCTCTTTTAATAAAGAGATACTTTAGAACCTTTTTTTGTTTTATATTAACTATATAAGTAGCTTAAAAGTGAAGATGTGTGGATTTTTTCTTAAACTTGAATAATTTATGCAAATTATATGCTTAGAACAACATGTGGTACAGTAAAAAGAAAAAAGAGCAAAAATCACTGTAGCAATAAGAGAGCATGTAATTTTAGTAACTACTACACTGCTTTATATTTTATACCTAGGTGTTTTATGTCTCTGTGAGTGTGTTACTTTTTCATGTGTCTAAACCTACGTGTACAATTTGTACAGAGTCAGAAATTACAGCTGTAATAACACATCTAGAACAGTGTTAGCCTATATTACTCAAACACCCCTGTTCCCCCTTCATTTACACCCCTAAACTGATCTGGATCTTAACTGCAGTGACTTTAAAAGGAAAAGAAACAAAAACAAACACCAAAATTCTTGCCTCTTTGCCTTTCACACTAGCTTCCCTCCCCCCAAGAGACCGTGTTGGCTTTCTTTTTTTGGGAAGAGATCCAGTTTGAATTCAAGTGAGGGCGTGCTCAGTGATGTCTGTGCAGCTAGATTTGCTTCAGGTATCAGATGCCTTTTTAATACTAAGAACTGCAACTGTTCAGAATTGTGACTTTTCATTTGCTTTTGTGGCTAAAGTCTTAAAATGAATCCCACAGTCCATTTTCACTGGAGAGCAGGGATGTGAGGGATTACTGTCCAGAACTACTTCCAGAAGACACTGAATAGTTGAAAAATTTTAGCTGCTTTTGTTACTCACCTCTCAAGAATGATTTTTTCCTGTTCACAGGTTTAGACAGTTGCCACCTGAACTTTGTAGAACTGTAGAAAACGTGGTTGAAAATGGGCCCCTCCAGTTGAGAATGTATCCAGTGCCTGTAGGTGAAGGGCTGGCGTTTCCACTCGCTAAAAATGGGACACAGGTAGTGGAAAGGAGATCCATTGTGAGCCTTAATTTTAGTTACAGGAGCCAAAATCTTTATTTTAGTGCCAACCCTTATCTTTTGAAGCCTAGGAGGAGTTGGTGTGAACACCAAATTTATAAATGGAGAAAACCTGTAATGGTGTGAGGAATGTAATCTCTTGTCTGAGAGAAACAAAGCACCTCCATTAAAAAAATTAATAAAATAAGCTTCTTCCTCTGATGAGGACACATCATAACAATGAACTATACAAGACAGCAACAGTTTAAGAAACCTAAAGCTTTATATGAACCGATATGTTTAGGGGATGCTTTTTTTTTTTCTTATGTGAGGAAAAAGGCAATTGTTTTGAATATGGTTGAGTTGCACAAGTACGGAGCGTGTGTGTGTCTTAATGTCTCAGTATTGCCTTTGTTAGTCTCTTTATTAGTCCATGCAGTTTGGTGGCCTGGTAAATGCAAGTCTTATTTTTAACAGCTTTCTTTTTCCTTTTTTTTTTTTTTTTTC
>VYXF01011899.1:968968-984976 GCA_013397295.1 Polioptila caerulea
AAAAAAAAAAAAAAGAAGCTTCGGAGGTGTAGAGATTCTTATGAGACTCTCTGAAAGTACTTTTTCTTTCTTGGTTTGGGATGGATTAAATTCAGATGTGGTGCTTTCTTAGGAAGCTCTGACTGGTTAATCACACTGTCTGTTCCAAGTTCACTATTATTTCTCACATCTGTGGGATGGAAATTGCCTGCTAACCAAATGGAGATGAGCCAAAAGCTTTTTCTCAAGGATATTTCCATTGGCTCCCAGCCTCAGCTGTCACTTCACTCCCAGTCGGTCCCTCCCAACAAATGACCGGTGATTCCACAGGATGTCCCTCACTGTCCCCCTGCCTGCAGTGGGAAGTGTGGAAAAACTCTCCCTCGTGGCTCTGCTTCAATGCTTGTCGTTTATAACAAAAAAAAATCTGTTTCCCTTTCTGCTCGCAGAGCAAAGAGAACATTATCCCGGGCTGTGGGAGCAGTGTTTCGGTGGTTTGGGAAGGGATGCTTCACCACTGTAGGGCAGCACACGACAGGGGAACAGCCTCTGAATTGAACTTGGATTAGCACAGCAACCACGTTTGAACAGGGATTTTGGCTGTTGGAGAGCCTGTAACTTATTTCTGAACAGAGGTGGTTTTTTTGTCCTTTCTCACCAAGCAATGCATGGAAGGCAATATAATTTCTTTTTAGTATTTTTCAGCTAGGAACTGAATGAGAATAAAGGACGTTTTAAAAAATTAATCAGCAAAACTCCTGGCTGGCCTCCAAATCCCAGAACACACCCTCACCCTCCTCTTTCTCAGTTATATAGCTGAAGAACGGCAGTGGATCTGAAGAGAGACAAAGGGATTCTGTTTTTCTCACATGCTTCCCTCCTTGCCTGAGGCCTGATTATGTGATCAGTTTTCACTGTAGACTTGTTCGTCTAATTCCTTGTTCCTCCCTCCCTTGGGGACCCTCCTGACCCGTTGTGTTTGCTCAGCATCCCCAGGAATGAGCACAGCCAGTGCTCTGGGATCCTGTTTTGTGGATGGGGAGCAAATCCTGTGCCACAGGCTGTGCTGCCTGCTTACAGAACAGCCTCAGCACAGGGGACATGGCCCTCACAGCACCTCTCCTCTGCCCAGAGAAGACCACTTTTATTCTCCAAAGTTACACAGTTACACCCTCCCTCCTTTTTTGGTTTTTTTTGGGTTGGTTTTCCTACTTTTGTCAGTTTTTCTATTCTACAGTAACATTTCATCATTCCTATCAATTTGCTGTTGTTCAACATCCTCCTCATGTGAGTGAGTGAGGGAGAGAGGGAGGGAATTGCTGTTGTCCAGCTGCAGCCAGGAGAGGAACACATCCCATGGAGAACTTATTCCATGGAGAACATATCCCATGGAGAACACATCCCATGGAGAACTTATTCCATGGAGAACATATCCCTTGGAGAACACATCCCATGGAGCAACGCATCCCTTTTTTAACTCTTCCCCTGCAATTCCCGTCCGGTTGCTGCTGCGCAGGGAGGCTTTGCAGGGCAGTGTGAGTTGACATTTCCACCGGTTCCTCGGCCCCCTGAGGCACTGTGTGCCCGCCGCCCGCAGCCGCCCCTCACCGCCGCCATCCCGGCGCTCCCGCCCCGCCTCCGCCGCCGCCATTCCGCAGCGCCCCGACCGTTCCGGCCGCTCGGCGGGGCCGGGCCGGGCCGGGCAGCCATGGAGGACGCCGATTACTTCGAGGGCAGCGCGGCCGAGTGGGGCAGCGAGGCGGATGGGGGCGCGGTGAGCGCCGGGGGCAGCGGGGCGAGGGATGACCGCAGCCCCAGGCGTGTTCCGGAGCAACCCCTGGGCACAGACTCGGAGCGTTTCCCCTGAGTCCGGAGCATCCTCCGGGAGAATCCTGGAGTATTGCCCGGCAGGGACCCGGAGCGGCCCCCGGATGGGTCCCGGAGCGGCCCCCGGGCCGTCCCGCTCCGCCGCGGGGGCTCCGGGCTGAGGCGGGAAGCGCCGGGTGTGAGGGCAGGGGCCGGGCCCGGGGCTCCGGCCCTGCACAGCGGGAAGGCGGCGCCGGTTTTGGTGCCTTCTCCGTTAATAATCGCTGTTTGTCGGGGTGCAGGTCGCTTGCGGTGCTGAGCCCAGGTGTGTGTGCTGCTGTGGGCAAAAGGAGCCTGAATATGGGAGTGTGGGGGGAAACGGGACAGGGGAGGCTGACCTGACTGTGCTTGTGAACAGCAAGATGATGAGGATGGGGAGGGAGAGGATGATGCCGAAGTCCAGCAGGAGTGCCTGAAGAAATTTTCAACCCCTGACTATATAATGGAACCGTCTATATTTAATACATTAAAGAGGTGAGTGTGACCTGATGCGTGTTATGGTGTGACAGAGGTGTCACTTCGTGTGGAAATGTGTGCAAATGTATAAATATAAATGGTGTTATTGCTTTCCCTTTAGAGTTCGATAGTTTTTTTTGTTTTAATATGACTCAAATAGTTCTTTTGTAATCCTTTCATCAGATATTTCCAAGCAGGAGGATCTCCAGAGAATGTTATCCAGCTCCTCTCTGAAAACTACACTGCAGTGGCACAGACTGTCAATTTGCTGGCAGAGTGGCTCATTCAGACAGGTATGATACAAGATACAGAGTAGTTTGGGTCTATAATTTTTATTCTGTCAGAAATATCAGAATTTGTGGCAAATCTGATCATACACAGGAAGTGGATTGTTATAAAGTTGTCATCCTTTATGTGGCTAAATCCTTTATAATAACAGGTTTATTCCACTTGCAGAATAATGAAGCAATATGTTGATGAAATGCCAGCAAACTGTGTTATAAGAGTTTATAACAACGGCATAAATTAGGGCAAGGGTGCTGTTATACAGACAGTATAAGCAGTGTTTGCTATCTTATAATAGAATTAATTACATAATCTGGTTATTACATTACCAGAATTATTGTACTCTGATTTAAGAAATATAGAACTACTCATTGCTATTTGTGTGTTATTTTGTAGAATATTGTCAAAGCTACTGATAACCAATATTTAAAAGGATGAACTTTAGTGTGTAGTAACGTGGGTTTGTGGCCCAAATCCACAAATCCAATTTGTGGTAATCCCTTTTTTGGTTAAGATGCCCCTGCATTTTGCTGTTATACCAGTAACAGTCCTGAGGATGACTGGCACAGCTTTTTGTGTGTCTGATGAGGGGAGCAAGAGGGAGGTTGTGACCTGCCTGACATCCTAAACTGTTTAGCATTTAGGAAAAAAAGGTGGAAAATCTGTACATCTGTATCAGTGCAGCTCAGCAGTAGAACTGGTGGCTCTCCTCTCCACTGTGTTGATAAATTTTGGAGTAGTTTCTGTTCTCACTGGAAAATGTGGGATGCTGCTGCTGTGTTCCATTGGCATTGCATCTGCCAAGTGTTTTGTTCCTTCTGTGCAGGTGTTGAGCCAATGCAGGTTCAGGAGACTGTAGAGAACCACTTGAAGAGTTTACTGATCAAGCACTTTGACCCTCGGAAGGCAGATTCCATCTTTACAGAGGAAGGAGAGGTGTGCATGGAATCCCTGTTCTGTCTCTGCAGTGGATCCCTCCCAGACACCTCCGTCTGATGGAGTGGAGAAGGGAGGGGGAGTTGAATCTTCAAAGCTCTTTGGCTGAGGAACAACTGGTTTCAGAAAGCCAGCTCTGTCTCACTGGAGTCCTGAGAGCTTTAGAGAACTTGGAAATTTGGAATGCATCCTCCTTTGTAATAAAGCTCTGTAGAAAAACTCACAGGACTGCTGAGAGGTAAAAGCCTTGCTTTTTATGATCCTGACAACAAGATACTCCTAAATTTCTCTCTGTTGCTCTGGTTTTTTTTCAGACTCCAGCCTGGCTTGAGCAAATGATAGCACATACCACGTGGAGAGATCTTTTTTACAAATTGGCAGAAGCCCATCCTGATTGTTTAATGCTTAATTTTACTGTGAAGGTACTGTACTTAAGTCTGATGAATAAGAATATCCATACAGGGCTAATTGTTTTGGCATCAAATATTAGTTGGGGTCTTGCTTGTATCTTTTATGTATTCCTACTCAATTAGTAAAAGTGCACCTTGGTGGGAGGACTTGTGCTACAGCTTGTAATTTCCCAGTTTGAAGCACTGCTTTTTCAATTTTTGTTGAGGTGTGAGGGTTTTCTCTTTCTTCCTTGTTTGTTTGTTTTCCTTTGATCTCTGTTTGAGAATTCTGGATTTCTCGTGCAGTGGAAAGGCTCAGTCAGTTTTGTGTGTTTCAGTGACAAGTAAAGAATGTTATATTTTGGTGTGCTCTGCTGCATTTTTAATTATTGTGCTTTATTTTTGCTACATCTTTATTGGTTTCCTTTTCTATTGACCCCAATATAAATGTGAATTCCAGTCAGTGTATGAAGAAGTGAAACTTAGATTCTATGTGTTCTTCTAGATTTGTTAGGATATCAGAAATATGAATGTAAATAACACAAGATTTCTGTGATGTTTTTTATTTTTACAGCTTATATCTGATGCTGGGTATCAAGGGGAAATAACCAGTGTTTCAACAGCATGTCAGCAACTGGAAGTGTTTTCCAGAGTGCTGCGTACATCTCTGGCAACAATTTTAGATGGAGGAGAAGAAAACCTTGAGAAAAACCTCCCTGAGTTTGCTGTAAGTTTGTTTTTTTCTCCCCCTTTTTATGTAGAAAATGTTCTGCTTTCCAGTTAGGAAATACAGATCACTGCAGGATTGTAGCCAGTCTTGATGTACTACAAAAGCTTATGAAGGGAAGGTATATCTGAGTTAAAACCCAGAAATTTATACTTTTTGGTCATTCTGTGACCAAGAATTCCTTGGGTTGCTTATGTGACACTTCTTATATTTATTAAATGGATTAAAAAAAGGTGAGAGTAGAACTGGTGTCCTCCATGTGTATTGCAAGATCTCAAGATCAGTCTTGTCAGTCCCCTGGCAGATGAAAATAATTCTCTTATCATCCTCATCAGTGTGAAAGATGCCATGTGAATCAACCCAGCATGTGTTCAGTGTTGTGAAACAGCACAATGATTTTATTTTCAGCTGGCTTTTAACTTCTCTAAGTGTTTAAATACTGCAGAGAGGGTACTGAGCATAAGTAGATTTCCCTCTCGGTTTTGGCATTTGAGCACTGAAGTTTTCAATCCAGCCATTTCTTTTTGTGTGGTGTCAGTGCTTTTCTGTATTTCCCTCTTGGCTGTTGGGGGTTTGGCTTTACTGTTTAGTTGTTTGTGCTTTGGGAGGTTTTTTTTTTTTTTTTCCTTTGCAATTTTGCCGTTTGTTTTTTTGTTTTCCCTCCCCTTTGCTCTCACGGCAGCGTGATCACAGAAAGCCGCCGGGATGTTTTCTTGCTGCCTGCTGAGCTTTGTGCTGTGCTTTCACAGAAGATGGTGTGCCACGGGGAGCACACGTACCTCTTTGCCCAGTCCATGATGTCCATCCTGGCCCAGGAGGAGCAGGGCGGCTCGGCCGTGCGCCGCATCGCGCAGGAGGTTCAGCGCTACGCCCACGAGAAGTGAGTGGCACCTGTGGCATCAGGGAAAAGGCACTCAGCACGAGCTGCAAGCTCTGCTGCCTTCTGCTCATTCTTGATCACCTTTCGCTGGCAAAAGGAGAATCTTTAGCTGCAGCAGAGCAGTTCTTGTAGCAGGGTTTGAAGTTGTGGAACAGCAGAGAAGTTCAGTGTCCTGTACTGATGCCTTCTGGAGGCTGACCTGGAACAGAGGCTAGGCAGAGCAAGAGGATAAAGCAGATATTTATTAAAAGGCCTCACTGGGCACACCTGGGCCACACCCAAGATGCCCCAAAATGGTCACAAAAATGGATGCCTGATCACGAGGTCTCACACTTTTATGAGTTCTGGTCCATTGGCATATTAGAATCAATTGTCCAACCACAGCTTCAGGTTATGAAGCTCCATCCTCCTGGTTTTTTCTTCTCACTTCACCATTGTTTTTGTTCTTGGGCCTGAAAGTTGTCCTTGTTCCCAAGCTGGAGCAGGAATTGTTTTGTCTCCCTACTCTGTGAAGAGAACTCAGTAGCATTTAATATGAAACCTAAAACTACCCTCTAAAACAGCACAGAATCCAAAAAATATAAAAGCTAAAACCTAAGGGGTCAGTATGAGAGAGACCTGAAACTGGAAAAGCAAAGACTTGAGGTTTCTGTCTATTAAGAAATATCTATTTTTATTTTTCTATTAACATTTTGGAAATAAGGCAAACACAGGCCTATTTCTGTAATTACCCTAAGGCATTACATCCCCTAGAATATATCCTCTTGACTCAGTGAGACTCCACCTGAAATGTCTGAATTAATAAGTCACTGTGTGTGTTTGCTGTTCCTGCAGGGGCCACGATGCCAGTCAGATCACCTTAGCACTGGGCACTGCAGCCTCCTACCCCCGAGCTTGCCAGGCTCTGGGGGCAATGCTGTCCAAAGGAGCTCTGAACCCAGCTGATATCACTGTCCTCTTCAAAATGTTTACCAGCATGGACCCACCTCCAGTGGAACTGGTCAGTATTTACCTGTTTGTAACCTCTGACATTTATTTCTGTTACAGCACTCGGAAGTTGGGTGCCTTGTGCTAAGTGTTGTATGGACACAAAAATTCAGTTAGCACTCACTTGTCCCTCTGTAATTGTAAGTAATGTCTAAAACTGAAGCTGCTACTTGCATTCTGGTTTGCATTAGTTTTGTGGTACTTTTGTTGGGAGTTTTTTAATCATTCCAAGTTGTGTTTTTTACATGTAACTAAATCAAAGAACTTTTCCATAGGAAATAAAGATGGCAAGGAATGAATTCTTTAAACAAACATACAAAAAATCAGGAAAAAAACATCCCTGCCCACTTTAGCAGCTTGTTATAAGCAGGCCTAAATGATATATTTCACATTTCTCATTGCATTGTTCTAACAAGGGTTTTGGTGAGAAAAGGCAAGATTTTGATACTTTAGCAATATGATCTATGACTGGTTCCTTTTTTCCCTCTGATTTCTTTCAAAAGTCTGGGTCTCTTCAGAAAACTGTTTAATGTACTCTTAAAGGAAAAGGTGTTATCTTGTTCTATACAAGGTATATGAGATGCAAAAACTCCATTCTGAGTCACCTCTCATGATTCTCAGGCTCTGATAAAATGTTCTTTCTCTTCACAGATTCGGGTGCCTGCATTTCTGGACCTCTTCATGCAGTCCTTGTTTAAACCAGGTGCTAAGATCAACCAGGATCACAAACATAAATATATCCACATACTGGCATATGCAGCTAGTGTTGTAGAGATGTGGAAAAAGGTAATGTTCACTTCTGTGAATGATAGGATTTTTACCTACAGCAGCCTGCCTGTGCTGAAGGAAATGTATGGTTGTGAAGTTGCTCAGTTTAAAATAATATATTCAGCTTAACTTACTTATTTTCATATGAAGTGCTTCTACCTTCAGCTGAGGTGATTAAAAAGCATAGATCCTGATGATCAAACAAAAGTTTGCACTGAGAATTAAAGCAAACATCCTTTCAATTCAGCTCACTCATAATTAATTCTTCTGAAACTTGCATGGTAGTCTGAATTCTGAGACACAAGATGCAATCCTAGGTTTATGGCAGGTTACAGCTCCTTTCCTTAAATAGCCAAGACATCTGGAACCTTTGCATTCCAACTTTGCAATAATTTTGCAGAACAAGAGAGTCAGCATCAACAAGGATGAACTCAAGTCGACCTCAAAAGCCATTGAGACTGTTCACAACCTGTGTTGCAATGAGAACAAAGGGGCATCAGAGCTGGTTGCAGAACTGAGCACTCTCTATCAGTGCATCAGGTGAGCAAAGAGGCTGGGAATCTCTCATGAGGACATAAATCCTGTCTTTAACACACAGCTTGTCCTCCTGGGGTGGTAGAACGTGCTTTTCTGTGCCACTGGAAAACGATGGCAGATTGCCTCAGGTTCCTAATAAAATTTCCATTTGTTTTTCCTGCTGCTGTGCTGAAGTGATGTCTCTCTGCAGGTTCCCAGTGGTGGCCATGGGTGTGTTGAAGTGGGTGGACTGGACAGTGTCAGAGCCACGGTACTTCCAGCTGCAGACTGATCACACCCCAGTTCACCTGGCACTGCTGGATGAGGTAAGAGTGTCTGTGCAGCTTTGCTGGAGAGCAAGAACAGTTCTGGTTCTTGTGCAATACCCAGTGCTCTGAGTGCCTGTCATTTGCAGTGAGGCAGTAAACATGCAGGGATGAATCTATTCAGAGAAAATTGTTTGGTTTTGTCAGCTCAGCATTATTTATGCCAGGAAAACTCAGGCATCACAGAAGGAAATGATGGAATGCTCTTCTAAATGAATTTCTGTCTGGCACTACATCAGTGTAACCTTGTCTGGTGCATTGTGTTTTCAATTGCAGTTCTAAGGATCTCACTTTGCTGTGTTGCTTGCAGATCAGTACATGCCATCAGCTGCTTCATCCCCAAGTTCTGCAACTTCTTGTCAAGCTCTTCGAAACAGAACATTCTCAGCTGGATGTGATGGAGCAGGTGATACTCAGAGCATTCAGTGGCTTTTGTTACTCTTACCCTATCAGCTTTTGCTCTCACAGCTGGGTTAATTTAAGCAGTTAAAATGTTGCCTAGCAGATACTGAATGAATAAAAATTGCACACTCTGAGAGCAGGTTGTAATGTGTTGGCTCTTCCTTCTCCCTCAGCTGGAGCTGAAGAAGACTCTCCTGGACAGGATGGTTCACCTGCTGAGCAGAGGGTACGTCCTGCCTGTTGTCAGCTACATCCGCAAATGCCTGGAGAAGCTGGACACCGACATCTCGCTCATCAGATACTTTGTGACTGAGGTCAGCAGCCAAAACTCTTTACTGAAGTCTGGAGATCAGGTTTAAAATCAGCTCCCTGTGTTTTGGATATTCAGAAATACCTCAAGTTCAGGTCAGATTCTGAGCAATGTCTCAATGTTCACCAGGATGTGACTTGGTCCTGCTGATCCTGACTTCTGGAAGTAATGAGGTACTCAATAGAGCACCCTGAGAATACATAATTAATTACTTGCACTTCATTCTCCATACAACTACTTGTATGCTTCTGGTATGTGAATTAAATATTGTCCCTCCTACTCCTGTAAGTGCAAGAATCATCAGGTTTTTTTCTGCTGTTTCAGGTGCTTGATGTGATTGCTCCTCCTTATACCTCAGACTTTGTACAGCTTTTTCTTCCAATCTTGGAGAACGAAAGTATTGCAGGCACTATAAAAACAGAAGGTGAACATGATCCTGTCACAGAGTTCATTGGTAAGTCACATTTATTCCTTGCATACCTGCTTCCATTTGTTTGTTGCAACTTGCAAAAAATGTTTAGGAGGATTGCTAAAAATAGGAATGCCTACCACTATTTTCCCAGACAACTTCCCTTTTAGGGGCCTGTGTTTAGCAATATTCTTGTAATCAAGAATCTGTGGGTAGGAGTGAAAGTGAAGATAAATACTGCTTTTTGGGAACCAGCACTGCAGCAAGGAAAGGAGAGGAAGGAAAGCTGTCTGTCATAATATTATACTCCATTCTAAAACAAAAACATCTATCCAGACCCTAAAATCTTAATTATTTAATGCAGAAATCCATATGCTGACATATCAGACAATCATAGTAATGTACTGAACAGTCTTTTTTTTTTTTCTTCTCTTTCTTTTTAAGCTCATTGCAAATCTAACTTTATTATGATGAACTAAGCAGTGGAAAACATCAAGAATGCAGCCAGAGCTCATGATCACTGCTTTGCCATGCTCTCCACTATAAATGGGCAACACAGGTTCTATAAATGGGCAACACAGCAGCAAAAATAATAAAAAAAAAAACAAACCAACAAACCTAAAACAAGGAGGAAAAAGCTGAAGGGCATTTGCTTGACTTGCATGGTGACCTTGAAATTCTTATCAGAGGAGTGTTTGTGTTTCATATCAGAGAACTGCTAATGTCACTTGGAAAATGGAACTGTACCAAAGGATTTTCTGTTGTTGCACAGATCAGTATAAATCAGTGTTCTGAAGAGGATGGATAGCAAGAAACAGGTTTATTTGAAAAAAACATTGTTTTGGTTACTTGCAGAATTTGTCACTGATTCTTTTTGTAATAAACAAAATATGAAGAATGGGTAAGGTAATTCCCACTAAAAACACTTTGCAGATAGTTCTCTGAATAGGTTTTGAATGCTCTAGGCTTTGATGTTGCAAGTTGTAAAAAAATAGTCATTTGTGGGATCTGCTCTGTGCTGCAGAGAAGCCCTAATGTCTGTTCCTCCTCTTTGCATTATATTAGAATTCTAAATATCCTACATGAAAACAGAAAACCTGTTTTGTGTAAAACGAGAAGAGTTGTAACAATCAGGGTTAGTTTTGTATTAAGAGATGAATTCCATGTGAGTGTGCTCCCTTTCAGAATCTATTTTTTGCTAAATAGATGCATCAGATGTTACTGGTAAGTTCCATTACCGTGTCATTACTGTCCCAAAATAGGAATGTGTGCTGAAATTTCCTTACTGCTTGTTGTGGCTTTTGTTTTTATACGCATCTCTACTCTCTCCTGGCTGATGCCAAACAGTGGGAGATAAATCCAACAATATAACTTACCTTTAAATAAAGGTGTTTGTTCTTTTCCAGAGATGTCTTTCAAATTCTTTAAGATGACTTGTCTCTGTTCATTGGGCTGGATTGCTCTTTACACCCCTCACTTTTAAACAAACAGTAATTTTCTTGAACAAACAAGCACATTTTGCTTTTCCAAGCACATCTACTTTGTGAAGAACCTCCTTTCTAAAACACACTGAAACTCTAAGTCCAGCTGGGTGTAAATTTAAAAAGGAAATCACCTGAAAAGGGCAAAGGTTGCTTCTGTAGAGGCTGTTTTGAACTTCCTTGCTTATCTTTGAATAGAAGATTTACTATTATTCCAGCTAACTCTCACCATTTAAAACTTGCAGGAGACCTAGTTTTCATAATTTAAGTAAACTGTAGAACTTACAATATAAATGATTCACCCTATAGAGAATCAATTTAGGATCCAGCCCTGTACAAGCTCTTGGTGACAATTAAGAGCAGTTTGCTGTGTCCACTGCAGCTTTGCCAGCAGTTTAAACAAGGTTTATTTTTACTTCCTGTGTTCAGCTTGGTATCACTTCCTCTAAACAGTTCCTCTGCACTGATCCCTGCAGATGATTTGTAACTTGTTAAACCCTTTGTGGTGCTGTGATCAGTGCTGTCACACCATCCTGTCCATACCCAAGTGTTCAAAGCAGATCCTTGCTGTATTAACTTGTCCATCAGGCCTCTCACAAGAAAAAGAGCAGTGAAAGCAGCACCACCCAGGTGGAGACAACCACACACCTGTATTAATGAGCTCTTACAATAAATACCCAGTCATGTAAGAGAAAAAATTCTGTTTATTAAATCCAGTTAGCAATGCCAGGCAGTTACATTTGATATGGCACTGATTTGTCTTATTAGTGAGGAGTTCTGGGTTATGGCAATTTGTGTTTTGCCTCTTGAGGAGAAAAAGGGCACAGTCACTTATTAAAGCAAGAAATTTGAGTAAAGACAAGGCTAATTAAGTAGGAAGTGTTTAGACTGTCTTTTGGTCAAAGTAATTCCCATTATATCATTTTGGTGGATAAAAGCAACCTCACTGTCTCACCAGGAGGTCAAGGAAACAGGAGTTAATATTTCGGATTTATCAGGTCCAGACTTATGGCTTTTTCATTATTGCAATATATTTGGTCAGTACTGTCACAGAATTTAAAAGAAGCTCTAGACCCAAATATTGAGTATACTTTTCCAGTACATCTACATGGTTTGTATTTAAAAAACCAGATATTTACAAGTACAGGCTCTGTGATTCAGTCAGTGTGATTTTAATACTGTGCATCAAGGTAGGCAACTCCTTCAAAGGTGAATTACTTCAAGATGTAAATACAATTAGGGCAGATCTGTATTTTTTGAAGGCATTGTGTGTTGCATCTGCTATAATTCTGCAGAATTGCCTGAGAGTGTTGAACTGTGAAAGAGTCTTAGGCTGTTACTCTTTAAACAAAAGGAGGTTGTGCTGGGAAGCTTCCAAACAAAGTACTTCAACAAAAAGCTGAACCATGTAGAATCAAGGCAGTATAGGATCTCCATATGCACAGTCCTCTTCAATAGCCAGATTGTAGTCTGCTCCTTTTCCACCCTTATAGGCACTGGTCACAATCCTCAGCCACCCTCTTTCACCCTGTAAAGGATTTAATTTGCATTGTAAATTAGGGAACACAACTGTAGAAATTGTGTGCTGGTGAGTCTGTTCTGTCCTGCCAACTTTGAGTGATTTAAGTGAATGGAGGAATTCACTCAAGCTGAAGTGTAACCCTGGAGTCAATGAGTAACCTGCTTTGGTGAATTTACATCACACTCAGCCAGGTCCAGGTACGTGAATTGATTTTTGCCTACAACTAACAGCAATTTCCAGTTGCCCATAACAGGAACTGCACGACCTTGAAAGGTAGAATTTGGGATAGAGCTGACATTACTCAAGCAGCTTTGGCCAAATATCCTTATCTTCAGATTGGCTGGGTGTCATTTTTAAACTGTCAATCTAGTTCAAAGACAATTTCAGTTTTATATCCACAGGCTGTAGTTCTGCAAGTGACAAACCCCACCCTCCCTCCAAAGCCAAAAGTGTGTTCCAGTGTCTCCTTACCCAGGGCTCACCCCAGGAATTCCGAACTATCCAATATTCTGTCCCATTTTCCACTCCCCAGCCAGCCACAGACACGATGTGATTCACTGTAGGGGAGGGGTTGTACTCTGTGTACAGCCCCCCTGTGTAGGCATCCAGCTTCTCAGTAGCCATTATGCCACAGCTGTAAGAAAACAGAGAGAAAAGGTTTCAAACAAGGGGATCAGGTCAGGGGCCTGGCTAAAAACCAACTGGTTTGCTTGCATTTTGAATTCTGATCTCAGTTTATATACAAACTAAAGTCTGCATGTTAGTGCAGCAGCTGCTAGCTGCTGTGCTAGAGTGAAAATGTACACTGAGTTTCATGTATTTTTTTTTTACCTAATTGGTCCATTAGTGTAGATTTCTGCCATCATTTTTTCTCTTCCACTGACAGACCCATAGTCAGCAACTTTCCAGAGAGTGTAGTTCTTGATCACGTGGCATTCTCCAAAAGTGACACAAGTTCCACACTGGTTGAACTTCTTACACTCTGTAAACAGAGGTAATCTGGAGGTAATCTGCAGGAAGGTGCTTTTCTTCAAGTGAAGTGATTGTAGGACACAGAGATTTTATAATTTAATTGAGGCAGATACTAATAACTTCAGAGTAATTATTAATACATATTCTCTCTGGTGAACTCAATTATTTTCTGGAAACCACATTTAAAGTCCCTATTATCTCCACTTACTGTTCTTCACAGGTATAAATACTTTGTTGAGGACACAGAGAAACCATTCCAGTCATACATGACCAGCCAAAGGCTGAATTTCTCCTTTGTTCAGCTTGAGGTGACACTTGTAAATGTTTCAGTACATTAGAGATCGTGTGTCACAGAATTAGGAGATTAAGTTAAAACAATTCAGCTGTGCAAACTTGCCTGAGCATGATTTAGTGCTACACTGTCTGTCTGGAGCAGGAGACACACAGAGGCCCGTAAAGAAAACCTGTTCTGTCGGTCAAACAGCAGGAACCAGTACTCTGAAAACCCAATTAATTATTTTTAAAAAATCCACTAAGATCTGCTAAACCTGGGAAGAAATCCTACAGCAAAGCAGAGGCACCCTACTTTGATCCTTGGCTTGGTAGTTGTTGCAGGTCTCGTCGGGGATGCCGTGGTCGTGGGCGTACATCCAGACCCCCGAGTGGTCCCCGCCCTCGCAGGAGCCGGCGTCAGCACAGTCGATGACATTCTGGACAGACAGGTAGGCAGAAGGCCAAGCACCTTTCCTCTTGATGTTGATTCTGTCTGTGAGGATGAGAAACGGGGCTTTGCTACTGGAATACAGGGGTGGCTACACACTGCAACTGGTTTTGAAACTGTCTGCTCTTCATTGAACCTGTGACTGTTTGCAGACAGCAGCACTTGTGGTTGGAAAAGCCTCTGCTGTCTGCAGTGAGGAACACAGCATGACCTAATTCAAACCAGAGGCTGAGTTATTATTGTGGGTTTCCATTAGGAGGGTTTTTTTTCCATTAAAAATGCAGCAAAATGGAAATGAGTAAGATCTGTCTAAAGCTTTGAAGAGCCCCAGACCTCTTTTAATTCAAGCCACAGCTTCTGAAAACTTCCAGATCTGTTTCCTGACTTTGACAGCAATGAGTTTTCAAATACACATCATAAAAACAGCTCTGACCAGCATCTTTTACAGGAGTAGAGATGTGTGTATAAGCCCATGCATTAACCTAAGCCCAGGGAGCCCAGGCTGCTGGCTCTGTGAGACAGTCTTAATGCAGGAGAAAGCTTTCAGAGTTATCTCCTTGCTGTTACATCAGCATCTTACTGTTATCCTGCCATCTCAGACAGGCAGCAGCACCCTGCTGCCTTATTTTGTCAGAAACAACAAGCTTACTTGGCGGAAAAGCTTCCTGATGAGTATTTATAAACTGCTTCTCTGCATTAACAGTCTTAGCTGATGCCACTGTAGTACTTTTAATCCTATTAGTACCAACAACACTCAAATCTACTTGACAGAACAGGGAGCTATCATCCCAGCCTAACCTTCCTGCAAGTTGCTGTATTTTATCTGTCCCAGTCCTTCACTCCATCCATCCTGGCAGAAGTCCTACATGTCCATATCCTTGTATGCTGCATGATTCCAGCTGTCTGCTCACACCTGCCCTGTCTTCCCCCTTCTCCCCACTTTCCTCTATTTCTCCAACACAGGTAATTTTTCTACAGCCTCCCTGTGCAAGTGGTGCTTCTCCAGCACACAACTGTTGCGTGCAAATCATGTATTCTCTCTAGAGCCACTACTTCTCCATCTGTAGCAAACCACTACTTCCCCTTGAAAAGAAAAAGGCTGATAGGAGGATTCCTGCTGAAGTCAGACTTGTGTGTCTGCTGTGGTGGTCAGTTCTTTGGGATGACAGGGCTCCTGTAGCAAATATCCCAGAAGAGGCAACTTCTTTCATTTCCTCCTTCCCAGCATGGCTGGAGAGTCCCTGCTGTAGTGCTGCAGGCTGAGGTACTAGAAGGGGGAAGGAGACCTGACAACTCTTTTGCAGCTGCTGCTGCCATCACCATACCTCAAGGGGAGGGCAGAAACCCCAGCTCTTACCCCAGAGCAGTTTGGGAGGAGCTGTGGCCACATTCCTTCTGCAAACAGGTTTTTAACCACACACCAGTGTTCCCCCCCTTGCTGCCTTTGGATAAGGTGGAGACAGCCTCACTCTGCTGCCTTTTTCTATTGAAACCAACCCTCCTTGCCTTCAGCTTGGGCATTCCCACTGTTCTGGTGTATTCACAGACATCTCAGGCTCGGTTTTGCTGCATTAATCACTGCAGTGATTTAGCACCTTATACCAGCTGTCAGTAACCTGAAGCTAAACTTCCTTTGCTTCCCGAAGGAGCCAGCCCCGCAGCTGAGCCCGAGCATACCTGCCAAGGCGCTGGTGCTGCCGTGGGCCCAGCAGGACCCGCAGTACTGGGGGATGTGCTGGTTCCGAGTGGTGCTGGCATAATTCACCCCATTCACGTTCCTCCAGTCCCAGCTCCGCGGCAGCGCCGACACGTCCAGGTACTCGTGCGGGCGGGGGTAGGTCCTGCGGGGGGACGGGACGAGGGAGTAGCGCCGGCATCCCCCGTAGCAGGTCGGGCGGGTGTTATATTAANTTTTCCGCGGGAAAAAAAAAAAAAAAAAAAAAAAAAAAAAATTCAAAACAAAAAAATCCCAAACCCCACGGATTTCACCGAATTTCGTAACGAGGCCGCGTGTCCGGCGGGGTCACGTGACCGCGGCGTGACCGCTCCGGCCCCAGAGTCTCGTGACCGCCCCCG
>VYXF01011900.1:0-13498 GCA_013397295.1 Polioptila caerulea
GAGGGAGTGTCCAAAGGTGGCTGCAAGAAGGAGAGACCGACGATCCGTCATGGCGTTGGCTCTGTGACACAGACACAGCCCCGAAGAGACAGTCGTTGTTTGCCCCTGGTATCGGTGATGTCATCGGCTGGTGGTGGAAGCGGTGAAGGCGGTGCACGGCTGANGTGCACGGCTGACGTAGCGAGACGTGGTCTCCAAAGGCACTGAAGAGAAGGCAGGGCCACCTGCAAGCAGCAGGGCAGCAGCCCCCCCTGCTCGTGGGCGGAGCAGGCTGTGACGTTAGAAGCAAGGCAGAGGCCGGCACCATCCCTGTGAGTGCTGAGGGAGGCGTTGGCTTGGCCCCCTGAGTGAGCAGAGCAGGTGGTGACATTGGAGGCAAAGGGGGAACCGTCGCCACTCCTGTGATGGAAGGAGGAGGTGTTGGTTCTGCCCCCTGTTCGGGCAGAGCAGGCAGTGACGTCGGAGGCAGAGGAGCCGTTGCCACCCCCGTGATGGAAGGGGGAGGTGACCATGCCACCTGGGCAGGCGAGGTCACTTCCGCAGATGGATGCTGAGGGATAGAGAAAGCCATGCCTCCCGTGGGCGTGGGCATCGCTGCCGTGCATTGTGCGGATGCAGCCTCCGCACTCGCGGCCATGGTCTGCCCCCATGCATCTCAGGTGGGCACTGCAACCCACTCTGACGCATCAGCCACCGTGCGCGTGTCTGCCACGACTAGGGCAGTTGCCTTTTCCACTGCTGCCGGGAAAAACAGGGCATGGGCGGTCCCTGTAGCAGGAGACAGAGGGACCGTGGAGAGTCGTTGATGCACATTTATATAAAGAGTTGCCCAGGTTTCCGCCAACGGTAGAGCTGTGGTGTCCCTTCTCAGAATTGCTTTTTTCAAATGGTCTCCCAGACTCCACAAGGCGAGAGGGGAGAATGCAGCCTCAGCGTCCATGGAAAAGCCATGTTCCTGAACCCAGCTTAATAACACACTTAGGGCTTCATCTGAGACAGGAATATCCATTATGGCTTTCCACACTGAAAGCACTGATTCTTGCTCAGTATTAGACTGGCTTCCCATATTTAGGGAGACTTTCCCCTCTCGGCAGATGCGCCAGGGGAGTTTTGTGCTGCTCCAAGCGAGCCTGATAGGCTCTGAGCTTTAAAACTCGCGATCCCGCTGCTCACGGGCGGGGAATAGACTACCTCTATCTCAATAGGCAGAGGATAACAGTCTGACGTGCTGGTCCTATAGATCTTCTCCCGCGGTGTCCAAGGAGTCCCGTAGCTTCCCAAAAGGCTCCGACTCTGGCTGAATGGTCAGAATGACACGGGTTCTTGGCCTTGGTTCTGATCGCATTCAAAGATGCTTTCCCGGTTTTGGGGGGTTTTGCTACAGTGTCCTGGTTACCAGATGCAGTAACCAGTCAAAATCACCAGACACCTCTGTGCAGACACCGTGGGTGTTCGTTCCACAGTGTTCAAAGGTCATGGAGCTTCCTGGAAGATTCTGACTCTGGCTGGCACCATGGCCCGGGTTTATGCTCCTGTCTGCAACTGCACTCAAAGATGCAGTCTTACTTTCTTGAGTTCAGCGGCAGCTAAATGTGCCAGGCGGCACCGTACTGATCAGGGCCAGTCTGGTCCAGGCAATCGCCCTGGTCCAGATGGAGTTCGGAGACTCCCATCCCTTGATGAACCCAAGTTTGATCAGATGCACGATACATTGGAGGTCACCAGAAGGCAACCAGTCGGGGTCACCAGATGTTCCTGTAGAGTTAGGAGCGGCAAATACAGCAACACAACTCCTTTCAGAAGGCAATGACTAAAAAGCAGTTTATTCAAACAATGCAGCTCTTTTATAGTGTGCTTCGCAGTGTAAAAGCAGAGAGGTTAATTAAAGAATACAATAAGCTAATTGGGCAAAAAGGCCAACACCTCTTTGGATAAACATCTTTCAGATCTTAGCATAAATATCACGTATTACACATTGTGGTATTTGGACAAACACCAGGTGCTAAGTTCTCTTTGGATTCTTTTGTCATGGTTTCCCAGGCTAGGCCTGGGAACGCTACAACTGAATCTTCTCTGATCACTCTGTGTGCCACCACACTGCAGTGTGTTCAATCCATGCAGCACCTGCAGTTCCTGATCCAAAGATTGCCAGTGTATCACAGTGCCAGATTTCTGCTGTGGCATGAGGTGGAATTTCTGAAGTTCTAGTTGATTTTGCCCCACTAACAGCTGCAGTACTCAATACCACAAACCTAACAGCCACACCACCAGCAGCTATGTACTTGGCCGTTGACAGGGTGGTAACAGATTTGGAGAAAAGAGCTATCATTCACTCACACTCCTTTTCTGATTCTCCTGTCTGGCTGGTGAGAGACAGACAGTTGGCATCTACAGTTCATTACAGGCAATTGAATGCCAATACTGTGCCTTTAACTGCTGCTGTGATAACTTTTGCAGAACTGGTAACTCAAATTCAGAGAACATCCCACGTGTGGATGGCAACCCTAGATGTAAAAAATGTTTTTTATGATTCCACGCTGGGAACATGACAAGGCTCCAATTGCACTTACCTGGAAAGGAGTGCAATACACCTTTTACAAGACTCCTGCAGCGGTATAAGCATTCACCTATGATTACACTTGCTGTGCTTGCTGAACTTTTACAGACAGTCTCACTCTCTCCGGACATGAAATTATGTAATATTCTAATTGCAGGAGACTACCCTGAAAAGGTGGTAGAAGCAGCAACAGCAGTGCGGAAAGCACTTCATGAAGTGTAAGTTGAGATTCTAGCTGAGGAATGTTAAGGCCTGTTGGGGTTTTTACGGGGGCCTTGAGCCTTCAGCCTGTCCACAAGAGAATCTCACAATAATTATGCATGCACAGCTGTTCCTTTGAAGTTATGAAGATAAGAAATACGCCAGATGGTGGAATGTCACGACACTGAACATGATGAACTTGGGTCACAGAATGAGCAAGAAGAAAACAAAACTATACATCTTCTGCACGAGACAAAACAGAGATTATGTGACCAGCCATCTGAAGATCGTGTGCCAGATAGTCTATTTTTAGTTATAATACTTCGATTGTATCGCTTTGGCTTGCTACCCTATATAAGGCGGACGCTGAGCTTAATAAAGCGGAATCAGTTCCACATCATATTGGTGTGTTGTCTGTTCCCTTCTTCAAGCTGCTCTCAACAAAGGCCAAACTGGCCCTGTTGGAACAAAAATATCTTTACTGTTCAACTCAATTGCATTTAAAGAGAAAGAACAGAGGTAGTCTGAGTGGGAAAATTTAATTTTGTCATTAGTCCAAGCTGTCAGACAACTTGAGCCACTAAAGGGTAACCTGTCCGGACTAACTCTGCCAAGACTTGTATTGTTTTCTCTTTCCAGGAATGATGCCAGCACATGCCCACTGAAGATGAAGCTAACCATCAAAGGACTGCTTATCCCTCTTGCAGGAACAATCATTGCCCGCATGAACCAAATCTGGTTCACACATCAACAAGCTCAACCCTGAGGTGGAGACCCTCAGTTTTTTATTTATGCTAATCAGTATGGTAAGTATAGTACATTCTGCATCCCACATGCTTCTCAGTTGTGGGTGGAATTTACTGTGGCAGCAATTATAAAGGAAGAAGATAAAAGCAATTTGTCCACTGAAATCCAAAATGTAACCTGGGCTAATATAACCAAATTTGAAAGGGAATTCCACTCTTGGTGGTAACTAGTTAATTTCCCTTATGACCCCACCAAGAGTAAAGCCACAGTTTTTGTTTCAACAATACACAGTGCTTTGGTATATACTATATATGCAATCATTATGTCAGGATTAAATCACAATGGAGCTGTACTCTATCCCCTGGAACAGAGTACAGGCCCAATGGAATGGATGTGCCTGTATGATAATCCCTTGTAATTTTGTACTTGTAGANCTCTCCGGACATGAAATTATGTAATATTCTAATTGCAGGAGACTACCCTGAAAAGGTGGTAGAAGCAGCAACAGCAGTGCGGAAAGCACTTCATGAAGTGTAAGTTGAGATTCTAGCTGAGGAATGTTAAGGCCTGTTGGGGTTTTTACGGGGGCCTNTTTATTGCAGATACAAGTAATCACTCTAATATTTGTGTCTGTAATTTTGTCAACATTATGGGATGTAATTTTATTTACTCAGCTCCTGTTATATCTTATCAATTGTTATTATTTAATTACACACTGATGTAAAACATACAGCCTATCCCTATTGGAACGAATCTCCCCTTGATATGGACAAAAGACTTTGATTATCATTGATAATGATGTGGAAGAAATCCAGCAAGTATTGCAACAAGCGAAGAAAAACAGGGAACACCACTGGTAGGACATTTTATTTGGATAGTCACCAACAGCAATGGGAATTCTTAACAAGATGTTACACCTTGTGATTGCTCTTTTAATATTAAACTCTCTGCTTTTCATTTTGGCAATCAAATTACATCTTAAGATGGGGGGGATTAAAATGACATTATCCCCAAAATTTAGAGACTGCTTATAGAATGCATTTGCCCCTTTCTGTCTCTCCCTCTCTCTTCATCTTTTCAATGGATCACCATGTCTATACTGGTTTTTAAGCCATGGAGTGGTGTAGAATCCCAGAAGATAAGGGGCTAATGTGTATGTCTCAAACACCAATAGTGAGATAGCTGTGGAGCCAAGCAAGGATTTCTGGTAATAACAGCCAAGGATAGTTGGTAATAACACATTGTGAGAAAGAACAGGATGTGGCTGGACAAGGGGGCCATGTAGAGGTAGGGCAGCACTTTTCTGGGACAAATGTCCTTGTTCTAGTTTTTGGAGATAAGCACAACACAATACACCACAAATGCAGGAATAAAGTCAAGAAGCGCGCATGGCCTGTGTGAGGGAATCAAGACCACAGATGACACCTGAAGCCCTCCAACCCACTTTCATAAAGGTCTAGAACAGACTGTACATGAGAATTAACTTGTATAGAAGGCAAGAAACTTATCTCCTGGGTGGGGAAAACCTATATATAAAAAGGTATCCCCACAAAGCCCAGATGGCACACCCAGGACCCTGGACACCTCAGCTGTATCGAGTCTGGGACCAGGACTGGTGATCTTTCTCTGTCCCTCTCTTTAATTCATCTCTCACTTTCTCTCTTCCCTTTTGCCCTACCCCTTTATCCAAAATCCACTGCCATGTACTTATATAATAGGTGAGGGACTAGCATACCAATACCCATGCTAAGTGTGTCGTTTACTAATAAAATGGTGAGGTTTTGTGGACCCTCTGACTTTTGTCATTCCTTTCAACCACAACCATCTACAAATCTTGGGTGTTCCCTTCCCCTTAAGGGTAGGACATCATACACACTGATGTTTTGGTTGTTGCTAAGCAGTGCTTACTCTAAATCAAGGACTTTTCAGTATACCATGCTCTGCCAGTGAGCAGGTGCACAAGGACGGGGGGAGGTGGGGAAGCATAGCCAGGAATTGGAGCCTATGCTGGAATCATTTCTGGAGTTTGTCCCTGGCCTGGGGGGGATAATAAAAATGCTCCTGTACCTCTGCACCCAAGACCTGATACAGGGCAGAGAAGGAACAAGACAATCCCGATGACAAAAATGAAACATGAGGGGAGGTAGTTTTTAGGCTACTGCTGTAAATAAGACAGCAGCACATCAAAACAAACCGTATAACTAAAAGCAGCACTTTCTGAATTATTTTAATTTCAGAACCTATAGTGCTGTAGACATTTACAAAACATAGCTGTGTAACCCCTGGGCTACATTAAAATTAATATACATAGGGATGACATTTCCATTTTAGAATTTTTTTTCCACCTAGAAAGGAGTTTCTTGTGTATCTATGCTAGACTTAATGTTATATTAACATACTCTTTCTAAGCCTTACAGGTATATGTCACCCTAATTTTTCAAGCTTTCTTGATACACTTTCTAATTCAATGTTTTCATAGTTTTTAGTTCGTTCTCACACACAAATGTTATAATTAGAAACATGTTTATGTTAAAACGAGGTTGCTGACATACTTTCTCTTGGTGTGAAAAAACAACTGATGGGCAGTTGTCCTGACCAATGGGATGGGAGAGGTGTCCAACTTCTCCTCAAATCCCTGGCCTGTGAAGAAAAACTATAAATGTGGAGTCAGATGTTTTCATAAATAGTTTTTAACCTTCTCACGAGAAAGTGTGTCCGTGTGTGTCCTTTCATGTCCCACAGCAACAGGTATAGCCTTTCTTTTTGCTTCTTCATTACTCTTACTTTCTCATGTCAAGTTTTCCCCTATTTTAGGGATGCATCAGACAAAAAAAAAGGTCTTAACACATAGCACAACTTCCCTAGGATGAAACAGTCAATATTTTCAAAAAATAATGAATGCGGATTTGATAAGCATGCTGAACACTCATACTGGCCACTAAAATGATAGTTTAGCTTTTAAAAGCTAAGTATACAGTAAATAGTCTATTTTTTTTTTCTTTTCTAATGTTCAAAGAAAGCTGTATAGAAAAGCATCTTCTGTATCCTTCAAAGTTTCAGAAAATTTTACACCTCCAGGAGCAGCATATATTTGGCATCCCAGCTAGAAAACCAACAACCTCACTGTAGGATGCAGCGAAGCAAAATCCTTGGATCAGCTGCAGTCATCACAACTAGAGCTACCAGCCCAAGGTCCCACAGCCAGGCAAACATTTGCAAGGAACCAGCATGGCCACAATACTTCAGAATGAGATCTAAAAACCATCAATCCAATTTCTCCAGAAAGTGCTCCCACTTTTCATGTGGGCAGAGAATTGGGAAACTAAAATGCTGTGTTACACATGTCACTTTCAGAAAGCAAGCCAAAGTCTCATAAGTTTCTAGCAAAGCTCCTCTGAAGCTGCTGCACTTTGACAGGTGCTTTTTCTTCAGTAAAGTCATACTGGTACTGTGTGGGCAAGAGCATGTTTACTTCCATTTTTGTGCTAAGAACAGAAACTGCCTGCATCAGTGTATGGGAGCAACATGTGATCCAACATCATCATCTGTCAATTTGCCATCATATACCAGTCAGTGCTTGGTGTATGCTAGAGATACAGGCTCAGGAGGATTTCAGACAGCTGATCAATAGTGCCAGTATCAATGGCAGGTTTGGAGGCTGAAGGGCTCAGAAAAGCCTCAGACTACTTTCTAAGAATGGCTTCCCTTCAGCATTTAACAGCATACCTATTGCTTCATTTTGAAGATTAGCAGATCAGCAGGCCTGCCTGTCACATTGTTTCTAGGCAGATCTCTGACAGTTATCCTGGAGTTCAGCATGAAGACATCAAAAGGTAAGATAACACTTTGCCTGCACAGATGAACGGACATTAAAAAGTATGCATGCTGGTCAAGAATGCAAATTTTTAAGGATTTTGAGAAAAGTCTAGTTTTACAAACCTCACTTCAGGACCCTTCTCACACTGCCATATACTGGCCCGACTCAGAGGAAACAGAACTGTCCTAGGATATCCTCCAGCCTAAACAGGATGAAAAAATATTTCTTATAGTGTAGGCACTTCAGACTGGGCAAGGAACCTTCTGTTCTCTATTTGCTTTCAGCAAGGGATCATATTTCAAAACAGTTTTTGATAGCTTTAGTAGTAGTTATAAGCTCTCAGGTTTTTCCTGGAAAACAAACTTCTACCTCAGCCCTTTGGATGGGGAAAACATTGCCAGACTCCTTTGGCCTTCAACATTGGATGACTCATCTGTCCCCAAGACCATGTAAAACTGAAAACTTTTATACTGGGAAGAGAAAAAAGTCCTGAGATGCTAAGGTTATTCTATACTTAAAAGCATGTGATGGAGGAGAGAGGGAAGGGTCACTTACTGTAACAGAATAAAGCAGCAATATGGGGCATAACTGTGTGGCAAATCAGTATGACAAACCTCAGCCACCTTCTGAACTGCAGCGATTCTTGCAAGCATCCAGTCTCTACTTGCAAAATACAAACCAGGAGCTACACAAAGTAGACAAAGCCCCCGGAACTGTTGTACCAGACTTGTTCTGTCCCACTTCTGAGCCCAATGCCAGCATTTCTAGGCACACAGAAAAATCCAACCTATCCAGTCATAGCAACAGCCTTCAACATTGACAAGCTTTTACTATGCACTCCATTAGGTAAAAATTAACTGAAACCCTGAAACAAAGGTTCAGAATATTCTTTCAATGCAAGTGTTAAATCTCTTTGTGAAAAATTCTTAATTCTTGGCTGCTGAAGAAAAAGGAAACCTATTTCCAAAGCTTACTATGACAGTTGCATAATATAACATCCTACCCTGCAACAGCAGGGCTGGACCAGACCATCTCTTTAGGTTCTGGTCACTCTGTGGCCATGCAAACGTGCATGCACAAGCCAATTCCATCCCTCTACTATTATCGTGGGGTTTCTAGAAAATACTAATGTGTATTTTTTTTCCTCTGCCAACAACTTTTCAAAACTTCCTAATCTCACTACCATGCCTACTGCTCTCAACATGAATAAAGAGGGTCAGCCTTGTCATGCCTGCTGTCTCTGCTTGACAAAACACATACCACACAGACACACACACACACACCCCAAGTAAGGCATGCAACAAGTGTACATCAGCTTTTATGGACGGTTTTCTTCCCCACCACAAAGGTTAGAAGCTGAAAAAGCAAACAAAAAAACGCCACCACCTAGCTAAATATATTTTCACAATTTTTCAACACTCCCACCATAAGAAATGTGATTTTCTTCCCACTGAGAGGTAATTTAAATTTGTAAACTTTCTGTTCACAAGACAACTATTTTGTTCTCAACTTTTTGCAAAGACTAGCTGCAACAAGAAACTAAGGACTGGTACATCAACTCTAAGTTATGTACAGTTTGATATACTGGAAATCTCAGTAGTATCTTCAGTGCTAACATGAACCAGCCAATAACCTAGCCTCACCTGCTGTCAAAAGGATCAGTACAAGTACTTTATTAAAGTTATTTCCACTTCTCCAAAAATTTCATATCACTGTCTCACGCAATCGTATGCCACGATGGAATTTGCTTACTCCAGGTGCCACAGGGAATCAACATCTTGAATCAGCTCTTATCCAGCTTTCACTCTAATGCCAAGGTGAACTGTATTTCAACAGGTCCCAGGTTGCACATAACAATTCACCTTCAAGTGAAGAGTGAGGCAGACTGAATTAAGCGGAGAGGAACACACAAAGGAACCTTTCCCAGATGGAAAACAAATAGATGACCACATTCAAGTGTTCTGCAGAATGCAGGTGGGGCACAGCACACAAGCAAGCCTGTAGCATCAAAGCAAAGCAACTATACACTCATAAGAAATCATCACCAACACTACTTGGTAATGATCTAGCATCTCCCATGACTACCATCCAGCTGGCCTTCCTTCATAAGCATCATTTCAGAAGATACCAAGAGCCCAGGACCACTCTACCTGCCCAGTTATGCAGCCACAAAGTCTCACGAGCCTGTATCCTTCCTTCTCTGCAGATTCCCCAGGGCCCCATGTACCTTTATGTCAACTTCTTCAGAGCTCATTAACTGAGTATAATTGCATCCATGAAGTGGAAAAATAAAGCAAAATTAAAAACATGCCCTGGTGTGGGGGGAAAAAATTCAACACCTTACAGATTGCTTTTTTATGTAAAGAATTTTATGTGAGCAAAACTGTAATTTGACACAGATGTTTCTTTGCAGAACACCTGGATTTTTCACACAACGAGTATCCAATAGCATTTTTTTCCTGGAGCAATGGCTATAAAATCAGCCACAGAGAGCGTCCCACAGCTTCATACAACTCACGCCAGATAGGCGTATTTAACGCCTATCCCGTGCGGATATCCCGTCCCTAGAGAGAACCTCTCAGACCGGACTGCACATAAGCATCACTCAATTCTTCCTCTAGATTTCACATATATTGTAAAAATCAACTAAAACCCCATCAGTCCTTTACGCCTCCAGCGGCTCTGGCTGCCCGTCCTTACTTGGACGGGCTCCTCAATCTTACCGCCGCTCCCCACTCCCCCGGAGCACTCCCCTTCCCTGCACTGCAGCCCACTGGTCGAGGCGGCGCGAAACACTCACCTAATGCACCAGCCAGACCGGGGCGTTTCGAGACGTTACTGCGTTTGCAGAAGCGACGTTTCAACCGAGGCAGGAGCAGAGCCCCTTTTGCCCGCCCCCTCCCCTTCCCTTCCCCGTCCCCCTCCCCTTCGCGGGCGGCTTCTGCCTTTGCTACCGACAACACTCAAGGAAATGACGGCCGTTACACAACAATCGCGGCGCACGGGCACAGGAGCGCACACCCCCATGTCAAGGGGGCAGCTCCCGGAAACAGCGCGGCCCCCCTCGCCCCTCACCAGCGGCTGCATCTCGGCCCGAACGGCTGGCACCTGGAACCGGTCTATCTCCTCCATCATGATGGTGGAGACAAGGTGGAAAGAAAGAAGACTGAACGCAGAGAGACTCCTCAAACGTCGAAAGATTACAACACTGCCGCCCACCACGGGTTCTGCCGTATCATCATCGCCGCCGAAGTGACTCAGCCGCGCCGCTTCCGGGCCCGGACGCCACCGCCCCGCCCTATATTTACATATTCACGAAGGCGGGAGTTCTGGCAATAATTCCGGGGTCCAAACGCTCGGTTCTCCGCGGCCCTCGCTTCACTGCCGCAGGGACATACAATTTCCTCCCTCGGGAGGCGCGGGGACACTTCAGGGGGAGGTGGAGAGGAAAGAAATAGCCAACGCCGACAGCGTTCTGCGCCCGGATTAGTTACACGCTGCTTCCGGCGCGTTGCCATGGTTGCCACTACTGACTTCCGTTGGTCGGAAGGGTGTGGGGCTATTGTGAGGAGCAGCTGGTAGCCGCTGCGGTAGCTGCCATGTCAGTCAAGGTGGGCGACAGGCACTGGTAGGTAAAGGGTCTGATATGAGCGGGCATCGTAGCAGGGCTGTGCCGCGCACTCGTGTGATAGCGCCGTGGTGAACTCAGCGCCTGTGTTTCGTTTTTCGGAGGAATAGCGATTCACACTGATGTGCGGAGAGAAAACTCTATAACTTACAAAGTGGTTATAGGAGTAGGTATGAATTTATTTTCAGAACTGAAGGTGCATGGGGGATAGCTCCTCAAAGACATGCACACCTTGGAAGCTTATTTCTTCCTTTTTTATCCTTTACAAACTAAGGTTACATGATACGCCTAATACATATTCATTTCCTAACCCNGAGCTGAACTTTTGAACTCGTTTCTCTGCGCATGCTCCCTGTCCCTTTTGGTAATCTGGAATTAGAGGTCTAAGGAATGTGAAGATAATTAGTACCAGGTGAGGATAACAGTGACCGGAGCCCCAGAGAAGGAATTTTAGGAGACCCACGGGAGTCAGAGAAATGATTGATCTGTGGTGGGGTTTGAACTAATGTATAGCAGACTGGTGCTTTGGCCTTTGCTTTATTTTCCTTGTTTCAACACGAGGGAGCATCACTATGTGGCCCTGCTGTCTCTGCTGCCCTCAGCTCCTGTTGAGTGCATGCCTCAGTGTTACTGCTGTGACACCAGGCCCACAATGACATCACCATTTCCACTGTCACCACGTTACATTGACATGCGCAGCCCAGCTCCTTTCCCTCTGGAGTACCACATGGAGCTGTAATCCCTCAGGGCTAGGTGGGATGTGGGGGCTTGGCATAGTCCCTCCTTGGCACTACTTGCTGTGTCGTTAAATCATGTTTCATCACTCTGTTCCTGCACTGAGGTATGTCATCACTCTGCCACTTATACCCTGCATGTTCCATGGCACTTCTATGTATTGCCACCCTACTCAGGCAAACCAACATGTCCCAAAGCTGCAGCACCCCACACTGTCACAGTGCTGTTGCATCCCTATGAGACTATAAGAGTCTTTGGTCATCACTATATTATGCCCTTTTGTCACTGTTACAGTGCATGACACTTCCAGGACAGGTTTTAATGCACTTGAGATGTCCCTAGTCTGTCAGAGAATCTTTAAGGCTGCTAAATGGATAGGATGAAATCCCTGTTAAAAAAAAAAAAAAATAAAATAAAATACTTTCAATTATACTTACCTGTAACTTTTATCACTTTCTTTTTGTTTTACTATTTGGTCTTCTCTCAGTTCAGACAACTGAGGTTATCTGCTAACCTTTGTGGCCCTAACTCTACTCTGGGAGCAGTGGTGTGGGTGGATGCATGTCTGTGAGACCTCACTATCTACCTTGTGCTCTGCATGGGCATCTCTGTATGCATCCTCTCACAGGATGAAGGGCTCAGATTCATTCCTGAATCTCATCTACTACTGGAGTATCAAAGTATTTGCTTTAAAAGCAAAGACTGACTTGGTAGATAAAACCTTTTTCATAGCAGGTTTGGGTCAATCCCAATGTATTTGATCTTTGGGTTGGGGAAAAGAGGGTTAGCATAGGTGGCCCAGAAATGACAGAACAAAGCAGCCTACTTCCTCAGTCCAGAACATGTGCCAGAAATCCATAACTAACCAAATGTGACATCCCACCATTAAGGGAAGAGACCACTCAAACTTTGTAAATGCCTGTGGTCAAAAGGAATGACAAAAGTCAGAGGGTCTGCAAAAACTCACCAAGTTTTATTAGTAAATTACACACTTAGCATGGGAATTGGTATGTGAGTCTCTGACCTACTATATAAGAACATGGCAATGTAGTTTGGATAAAGGAGTAAAATGAAAAGGAAGAGATAAAAAAAGAGATTAAGTAAAGAGGAAGAGAGAGAAAAATACATCACTAGTCCTAGTTCCAGCATCAATACAGCTGATGGGATGTCTAGGGTGCTAGAGACACCACCCAGGCTTGGTGGGGGTACCTTTTCATGTATAGGTTTCCCTGCCCTGAAGATAAGTTTCTCAATTTCTATGCAAATTAGTTATCATGTGTAGTCTGTTCTTTCAGACCTTTCTGGAAATGGGTCAGAGGGCTTCGGGGATTACACGAATGTGTTAGGGTTGCATTAGAAATCACCTGCAAAGGTATTCGCAAAAACAGGTTTAATATAAAACTGAAAGCACAAGAAAGTTCCTTGGCAAGGTTCACTCTACTTCTTACTAGATGGTTAAAGGACACAGAGAAACAGCAAACAGAAGTCCAAAATCAATCAATCCAAATTGAAATAACCCCAAAACTATGTACATGGAGGCAGGGAGGGGAGAAAAGGATACAAAAGGGTAAGGATTAAAAGGAATACAGAATACCCTCCTGTTGAGTCACAAGGTTCAGAGTAGACCCCCATGCTAAACTGAGCCCTGGACTGGACTTGACCAACACTTTATGCCTAAAGGCCGAACAGCACTACTTACCCTTAACACTTAAACTTGAAAGAACTTAAACTTAACAGTACTTCATTGATAAGAAAAACCTGCTGGGTTTTCTCAGTTTTGGTGGGGAGCCAACCAAATAGGAACTCTCTGCTG
>VYXF01011901.1:0-44675 GCA_013397295.1 Polioptila caerulea
CTGTTGTGTGAGGTGCTCAGCGGAGCAGGGCGAGCTCAGACCCCAAAGAGTTCATGAGCTGAACAGACAAGACAACCCCATGGGGAGGGAACAAAATAGCCCAGGAGCTGAATGGCATCCCATCATCCCATGAATAACTGAGTCATATCAGTATTTAGTATCTTGGATCCTAATCTCCCAATTAATACAATCGGCATCAGAGACTTGAACAAGACCAGTCCCAACTGCACCTTAATTAGAGATTTTTTTTTGTTTGTTTGAATTTCCATTGTGTTTGGGGCTCTGTTCATATTCCTTTAGATCCTTTCCTGGATATTTAAGACATGAACAGATGAGGCAGCAGGTGTATTTTTCTGAAGGAAGGGAACCATCAGGGCCTGGGAAAGAATGTCTCTGGCATCTACCTTGGGATATGGAATAGCTCTCTCTGAATGAACAAAATCTCAAAGAAGTCTGCTGGGACAGGCCTGCCATGAGACTTCTTCCACTATTTCTCTCCTGGAAGGCTCAGGGTGGGGAGGAGGAAGGCAAGGAGAATTTCAGAGGGCTGCCATCCTGAGCCTGCATTAAAGCCCCTTCAAATTCTCGATCATGTTGTTCCAGTCTGGAAATCTGTAGGGACTCTGATGCACCCCACAGCTGCTGTTCACATTCTGGAGTCAGCCTCTGCCCAGAGGAGTGCCTTGGAGGATGACATGATCCTTCCTTGCCACCCACTCGCTCTGTCAGTTCCTAAACTCTGATATTTTTCACATCACCCTGGGCAGTTAAAAGAACACATGTACATGTGCACCCCTGGAGCTCGTTGCAAACATATTTTTGGAACATCTATTTCCTAGGTCAACCAAAAGTAACTGGCTCTCATTGTTAAGAGACTCGAGGGAACATAAGCTGTTGGCTTCACTTCACACCCACTCAAGGAGGTGGCTACAGAATCGATTTAAGCAGGGATGAAGACAGCATAATTCAGGCAACAAGGCCAAAAGTCTTGTGTCCATAGCAAAAGTGCACTGGTTTAATTCCAAGCAGTTTTAAAATCAACATCATTAAAGCTTGATTAAATAACTAGGTTAGTAGATTCATACTGTGTCTAATTTAATTTAAAGCTAAGCTAATTTAAGACAACTAATTGCTGTTCTTTTACGCTAAAATGAATATATTCCCACAAGAGTTCTCACTGATTTCCCTAAATCAATTAAATTCATATCCTAGGTCAAACCAGTGCAGCTTCCCCAGGTAACTAAGCCTTAAAAAGAGTTTTTTAAAGATAGAAATCTCAGTTAAACACTTAAGCTGCAGTGTGAACCCTATTGAAGCCAATGCTCTCTACTGCTCCAAAGCTCATCTGGGTAATAGCTGTTGTCTTCCATGCTCAGTCCTGTGCCTGTGCTGGGTCCTTATCTTTCCACAAGCTCATTAGGATTTTGTTTAAAACTAGTGTGGTACAACTGCTACTCCCAGCAATCCCATTTGGGATTTGCACCTCTTCCCCATGACAGCAGGCCAGCTCTTCTGGTGCCCAGCTCTGCCACAAAGCAGTGACAAAATGTTTTCATGTACTGCAGGCCTCTTGGGCACTGAGAACTTTTTGTGTTCCAAAGGAGCAGGGAAGGTTGGATGCATTGAAAGTGGGGCTTCTTTCACTCAAACCCCACAGCTCTGGGTGTTGGGGTTGGACCTTGGCAGCACAGAGGTGAAAAAGTAACTTTTTTTTTTCTATTTGGTACAAGGAACAGTACTCCAAACAGCATCAGGGACCATCAAAACGCAGATGAGCTTGCAGTGCCTTCACACCTCCAGCTCTTTGCACTCTTTGCGCAGGAGTGAGGCTCCTGCACAAAGAGAAGAAATAAATTCCGTCCCTAAGAGGCTTGTCCCCCCTGCAATGTGGGCAAGCTCCTGGCAGGTCTCTGCCTGGCTCCAGAGGGGTTGTGCCATGTCTGGGGAACTCTGGGTGCTGCTGAACCATCTCTGATCAGCTCTCAGCTGCTCTCTGGCTGGGGAATTCATGAGGGACAGCCTGCAGGGATTTAACCCTGCTCTCCTTCACCCTCTTGCCCCCTTTTGCAACCCTTTGCCTAGGTTTGTGTAGGCTCCTCATGGCTTGTTGAGTCTGTTGCTGTTTGCCAGGACTCAGGAGAATGACACCTTGATCACTTTCCGCTGCACAAGACCTGAGTGCATCACACAGCACATTTCCAGAAATACTTTTTTGCATATTGATATAAATCTAAATCAGCTGTGTTTCAGTGCCTTTGGATCACTCTCTGGGTGTTCCTTGGCAGAAAAAACCCATGAATTTTAAGCAAATACTGAAAATGGGTCAGGCTGTGATTTTTCAATTGCTAATTGTGAGTTCTTGCATTAAAAACATACTTCTAAGTCTTTTAACTGTGTTACTGGGGTTCAAGCAATCCATCTTAAATTATGGATCTCAACTACCAGCAAGATACAGCTTATAAACAATTTACTGGCTGTCCATCAAATCACACAGGCAATAAAATCACAAAAGCAATACAGAACTTGTTGAAGAAAACAACAATGTGCAAATTATTTACCCAGCTCCAGATGACACAAACAATCCATTACCTTCCTTTGAACTGGGTATATTTTATACTGGTGTAAAACATTTGTAGAAAATCTCACCATTAATGAAAGAAACCTCTGCATGATTCAAAGGAGTGGAGCTATGAAATGCAATCTGTAGCACGTAAGTTTAGGTAACTCCTTGAGAGTGGGCAAATAAATAATTGTTTTTTGCAATGAGAATGCAAAGTACAGGAGTAGCTGCCAATGAAATTAGTAAGATAATTCACTCTGTCTTTTGGGGGAAAAAGTCCATCTTGAACTGGTCTCCCTTGTACTCAGATTATCCAAGTGAGAATATAGTGAGTCTCACCCATTCTGCCTTTCAGAAATGATTTATTTTGCTAGGACTCAATGCTGATAACAGCATGCTGGGCGTGTTAGGGATTTTTACCATGTAGCTGACAAGTTAAAAATGTGTAGTGAGCATATGTGTCCAGAAGGGAGGAGAATACCTCTAATTCTATCCTAGGGAAGAAAATATATACCAAATCTGGTTTTCTGCCAAGGAAACTGCATTCCCAGTGAAGGAATCTCCAGTTTCATGATTAGATCCCTCAATAATCTAAAAAAAAAAAAAAAAATAGGAGATTATCTGTTTAAATTTCTAAAAACAGGCTTGGAGATTTGTTTTAATTAATTTTTTGGTCAAACATCTTTGCTTCTATCCACTGCTCCTTAAGTCTTTGATTGTCTCTTGAGAATGATGAACAATCTACTTAGTGGTACCTTGCACAAAATTATAGCTGGAGGGGAGGAGAGTTTTTCAGCACCCTAAGTATGGCACTTTATCTTCCAGTGTGTTGACCCTGATGGCAAAAGAAAAAAAAGAGCTTGCAGGTGGTATTGATACTTTTCCCCTTCAGGTTGCTAGTATTTCATACAGAGATTAAAAGACCAGGAGAATTTTTAAAAATTATAGGGTCAAAGCAAACTGACTGGGTTATGAAGGAAAAAATGTGGAGAGACTAAATGGGGAAATTTTGTCTTATCATTTCAGGGTTGTTTTTTTTCTCATGAGGAAAGTAACACTTTGCTTTAATAAAAGAAAAGAAATCGTTACAAGCACAACCCATTTGCCGTTTGATGTTACAATGTTATCTGCTTTCTGAGATTTTTGGTTTTTTTTCTGTTCAAGGCATAAAATAATTATTGCAGAGGACTGTTTCATCTTGGTGGAGTACAAAAGTCGCTTTGCTAATTGTCACATCAAATAACCAGGGTCCCCAGTGGAAACCTTCAAATGGCTGTGAAAAAATTCAGGCCGTCACTAAACGCTGGGCACTTGGGGGGTTTTGGGGGGAGTTTTTTAAGGTTTTTTGTTGTTGTTGGGTGTGTGATTTCCCACTGCAGATTAGGTTACTTGGGTGTGGGTTTATCACACAGGAAAGGCCCGGCACAGATTAGTTCTGCACCATTGCAGGGCTGTTATGCCAGCTCCATCCTTGACCAAAGCAGTGGCCAGCACCTTTATTGTATCTGGGGACACGCAAGAACTCTGCACTGTCCAGGCAACAAAAGAAGCAGCAGAAGGCTCACTGTGTCTCTAAAGTGTTGCTTCTCCACTTTTTGTCATGCACCAGTGACATGAGTGCCAGGTCCCAGACTCCAACCCCACACAGAGCCAGAAAAAAGCTGTCAGTCTCGGCTTGTTCAAAGACAAACCCTTTGTGTAGATGAGACTGAAGTGGCATGGTCCATATACTCACTAAAGCATGCCAAGGAGTCAGAAAGTCATAATCTGGCTTTGTACTTCTGGCCATTCCCATCTTCCCCTGTCGCCGGTGCCCAATTACCAGTGCAGTAATTTTTTTTTCATTGTTAGGGAGCCATAAGGTTTAGCTACCACTTATCCAGTCGGGGTCATGACCTGATGTATGTGGCTTTGCAAATATAAGTAACAGTTCCCTTATCAGTGTCACTAGGACTCTTTAACACTTAGCAGGCAGAAAGATAAGTATACTTGGCAGATACAATTTGATCCATTGCTAAGCCTTCCATTTTACCACTGACCCATGGCACTCTGCTATTCAGGGACATGTTAAGTGGTATAACCCTGTAACCCTCAGCCTGGCTCCCAAACCACCTGACTCGAGCTTACAGGAAGGACTTACAGGTGACAGCTTGTCAACCTCATCTAGAGCACTGGGAAACCAGGGATGAGTCTGACCTGCCTTCCACTAGTGCTGCTTTTAGGAGAATTCCTCCTGGCTCACACCAGGAGAAGAATTAGGCTCTGTCTCACACCAGTTTGCTGCCAGGAAAAAGCCAAAGCCTCCTGATGTATGCATTGCTATTATTTGAAGCACTGTTTTTTACTTGTTTGCTTTCTTTGGTTAACTGGCTAATTTAAATTTTGCTTTATGCCATTTTACAACTCTGGTTTGTCCTGGAAAGTTCTTGTAGGAGTTCTATTAGGAGTTCTATCCCGCATGTCTGTTCCCTGATAGGGAAGGCTTGTTCTTTAAGTCCTTGTTAGGTAAAAAATGAACTGGACTCATGGTTGTTCTCATTCTCCAGGTTGTTCAGTCTTTCCTTATCAACAATTTCTGCACACCAGGCTTTACACCCGCCTAGCGTGAAGGAAAAAGGACACCAAAGAGCCCAAAAAACCAACAAGCCTCTAACGCACAGATTCAAGGTTCTCTAAAAGATAATTTACCCAATTATCACCAAGAGCACACATTATTTCTACTTTTCTACCAATTACTAACTAAACTTCTATTCGTGTAACACTGCACTGCTGCAAATTCTAACCAATCATTTAATGTCCCAAACACTGCAGAGTATGGAGTAGATGAAGAAGGAGGAAGAAGCCTAAAAACTACAAGGATCCTCCATCTTTTCTTCATCTATTTACCATTCTAACAAACCCAAAAATCTACATTTCTCACCCTGTGAAAAATTACATATTATGCTATTATCTAATTTACATTCTTAAAAATTCTGTCTCATCCCAAAGCCTAGGAAGCCCTTTCCATGGACAAAGGTTAAAAGTGGTGTTTGTCAGAGGGTTCGGATCCTTTAAAACATGCAGGGAAATATTGTCTGCATTCCGGATTCCAACAGTTCTGATTATTTTTCTTGCCTCTTTCAGATCCTTTCCAACACCTCTGCCAGCCACAAGGTCTGCCAGTCAAGGGTCTGGCTTCAGAAGCTGGAGAGTGCAGATTGTCTCATTCACCTACCAGCAGGCACTGAATTAAGCATTCTGGGCAGGGTTATGTTTAACAGGCACTTATTTCAGAAGGATTAAAGATGCAGCATCAGATCTGGAGAAGTATCTCTTTTCAGGGCAAGAATAGGGCAAGAATTCAAGGGTGAACCACAAGTGTGAAGATCCCGTAATAAATAGGCTGGAGCTTTCTGCTATCTCAAAAATTCATCTTGATTGACTCAAGATCTAAAACTTTGAGGCATTTGGTTGTTGCCTCTTCAACAACACTGACCCCAACTATGAATAAATTCAATAAAGTGCCATTGTCAGTGAGATTTGATTAGACATAGAACAACACTGGTGAATACCAGAGCCGGTCCTTGCACTAACAGAGGAGATTTTACACTTTAGATGCCCCTTTAAAAAATTGCAGTTTTCACAAGCTGCTTTTATTTGTTTCCACCAATTGGGAAATTTTTATGACCACTACAAATATCTTCTATCAGTGTAGCCTCCTTCATTAATTGTGATCTTCTTTAATTCTGTGAAGTGTCTCAATGTTAGTTAACCAAGACAAGACAGAAGAAAAGTTCTTTTAGAACAACCTAGTACTTGCAGTGGAATCTTATCCAGTCTAGAAGGGTGTTTAAGACTCCTTATTATTATTAAAATGGTTTGGTCAGAATTATTGGCTGGGTAGCAGCACTAGCTCATTCTGTCATAGAATTGCAGAATGATTTGGGTTGGAAGGGACCTTAAGGATGATTTAATTCCAATCCCCTGCCGTGGGCAGGAACACCTTCCATCAGCCCAGGTTGCTTGTGTTTGCAATTGGATCATGACTGAGTCATCATTTCGGACATGGTTAAAACACAGAGCCCAACTTCCCACTCAAATTTGTATCTGTGCACATTAATGAAATTTCCTTTATCTCCTTAGAGTTCATGTCTTTTGGAAGTGCTTTGTGGAAGCTTTCTTTTTAAGTGGCAGCTCTATGGGACTTTAAACAATGATATATTTTAGGCTATGAGCCCTATCTGATCTGAGATGCCCAGGAGAATAGGAGATTCTTTTATTGTTGTTGTTTTTTAATGATATGTTAGGGCATGAGTTTTCCTGAGCATTTAGCAAAGGGGTGTCAGGGTGAAACAGCTGCACATATTAAAACAGCAGTGAAACCCAACTCCTTTTCATCTCCTGGGTTATACAGCTCTTTGTGAAATGACTCCACGGGGCAATGTGTGAATAACTGCTAACTAATGCATGATCAGATCCATGTTAAAGTGGTGCAAATGGGAAGGACTACATGGTGTTGAAGAAACATGGAGAAAACACTGTGCCATAAACTGATCCAGGTTAAACGGCCCGATTCTGAGATAATTATTTTATAGTCCATTGACATCCAGCAAATGTGAGAACTGCAGGCCTTGCAGCCATGAGGTGCCATGAGACAGCTGTAAACAGAAGGTCTTTGATGAGACAAATGGCTTGTGGGGGCAGTTCCATGCAGGCATCCCAACACAAAGGCTCCCTTGCAGGGTTGCTGCCAAAATAAAAAATAAATCAAGCTATAACAGCTATTCCAATCCTGCCTGGAAAGCTCATGTGAAGGAATCTGAGGCACTGACCTTACCTTTCCCTCACCAGTTCCTTGTCTCTACTCCAGTTACACATTACAAGGGGTTTCCAGGAAGTGTGAAAACCCTTGGTTTAAATCAGCATAAAAGTTGAGCGCTCCTGAAAACAGACATTGTTATCAAACATCACTTTGTCATTTAAAAGAAATATTAGAAGTCTTCAAGTGTCTTGCAGAAGCAAGCAAGCAAGTTTACACACACCCTTCCTTCTCCTTCAGAAGCAGGCAGGGTGTCCCAGTTGGCAGCACACACTCAAACAAGGCAGGCCGATAATAACAGGTTGATTTTAATCAGGTTTGAAATCAATGAAGAAGGCATTTGATTAAATACAGAATTTAAGTGAAAGACTCTGATCTTTTTAGGTGCTTGTTCTTCACTGCTTTCCCATTCAAAAAGGCTATTCCTTCAATAAAGCCTCTTCCTTTTTGCTTACCAGAAAGATTCCTGTGTCTCATCGCATTTATTTCGATTTGCATTGCCTAGTGTGTATCGCTCATGCATTACTCAGATCTATCAAGCTGCATTTAGAGAAGAATTTGAAACTAAATAAAACACGCAATATTTTACCAAAATACTTCTACTCTAAATACTAGTAAGAAAAAGACATAATTTTACCAAGATGGGGCATTGACAGACTTCTTAGATAAAGAAGTCTATGTATTAAACTCGATTGTGTTTTGATCACTGCAGATCAGAATTTGAGATTTATTATGTTCCATCTCTCACAATCTGACTTTATTCAGGGCTGGGAGGGCAATACAAACTTCCCTGCCTTCCCAGACCCTAAGGAGCTTCTAAAGTGAGAATCAAGTAGTCATTGTACCAGACTAATCAAATACACGTAGATGAAAACGTTAAATAGTGTAACAAACTCTGTTTAAAGAAGCTCACCCAGCGACCAGGTCAAGGTTTTGGCTTTTGTTTTAAAGGTTGGCAGCATTAATTCACTGTTGCCAGAGAAGCTGACAAAATATCACACTGATGGTCACTGATTAGAGGGCCTGACTGTGGAGATTCAAAAAGATCAGGACCCATTTGCATTATTATTTTTATCCAGGACAAGCTCAAGAATTTTTACATCCTTCCCTCTGCCAAGCTAGAACAGCTCAAGATTATTTTGTGATGTGGTTTAGAACTTCCCGAGGATCAAGGAAATTCGCCCACTGCCTGCACTTAAAAAACCCTTGAGCATTAAGTCATTGGTTCAGTGTTAGAGATTTCAAAATGTCTACCAGACACTTTTTCCCTGGGACCATTGAGGTCTCCGGGGGCTCCCCTTGCTTTCTGGGGCACTCAGCGAGGTGAGGTTTGAGTTCTCACAGCTCTGCTCACGTTCACATCAGTGTGGTCACTTATGCCTAGAACTTGGAGCAGAAGAGGTGCTAAAAATACATTGAAATTACCAATTATGATCATTCAAGCACAGAAGTAGGGAAAAAATCCCACATTTTGCCGAATGGTTAGGCCAGGATGGAATATCCACATGAAATGGGATTTATTGAGGAATAAACATGTATTTTTTATACAATCTCATATGCCAAAACCCACTAGGTCTTGCAAATACAAACAATTCCCAGATATTTCTCTTTTTTCTCCTTTTATTTTCCTCAGTTTTTCCTAGCTGGAGAATTATGAAGTGTGAGAAAGAAGTGGAAAGTGCTTACATTGAAGCGCAAAATTTTGGGAAAAACCCAACACATCTTTACAGGATTCTCAGCACTGCCTTCTAAACAAACCCAAAAAATAGTGGAAGGTAGTTGGGAAGGACGAAAGGAAATTTGCTTTCCTCTGCTCCTGATTTCAGTTTTCTCATCTGCTTTGTAGCAAATCTGCTTGAAGCTATCAGTTTTGTAAATGGATTTGTCCAACACATTCAGCCCCAAATATATTTAACTTGGTAAATGAAGCTTTCCAACTAATAAAATAAAAACAACTGTGCTAGAAATGTGTGTGCTGATTCTACTCCTAGCTCTGCAAATGGATAAAAAGAGGTTCTTGTGTTCAAGTACGTCATTTAAATTAACTTTCTGAGAAGCTTGATGGGTAACAGTATCAATACAGAGGGTCAATTAATTCAAATAATCTTTATTTTCCAGTATTAAAATGTTCATTATTGTAGTTGGTCGAGCATACATTTCTCTCTTATAAAGAAATCGCCTACTCAATGCTTCTCTGCTTCCTTTTAAAAATATAGTCCACTTGATAAGCAATAAACAGGTATCTGTATATCATAAATAAATATTACTTGCTACTCTTGTGCTTGTTGGCCAAAAAAACCCTCCTAAAAATAATGTTTGGAGCAGAAAAGTGAGTGGTAAAAATGGGTAAATTAGTATTAGATACTTAGTAACCTTCTTGCAAAATTAATATTCATTCTTATAGGTCATAAGTCAGTAGAAAACTTTTCAGCCTATTGAGGAATGGGAATTCAATGTTGCTCTTGACCCCTTCAGTGGGGCACAGATCTCACTGAATTTGGGTTGTCAGTCTATTGGCAAGAATTTGGCAGAGGAGCCCAGCCATCAGTCATGAAGAGTTTCTGCAGTTTAGATATAAATAGCTTAGGTGAAGCTTTAGGGTTGTTTATAAAGAATCTGTGAAATCTTCTTTTAATCTGTTACTGACAGATGGAAATACCACAGCCTGTTTTCAGGCCAAATTCAATGCATGCAGCCTGAGCCCATTTGGAATATAAAGTGCCAGCTAACTGGCAAAAACACAGGAGAAGAGCACTTTTCCATGGTCCTGGTGTGAGAGAGAAGGTGCTTGAGGACCTGAGTGCTGGAACACCAGGTCACTGAGCTGGGTCTCCCAAAGTAACTCTACAATATAAGCAGCTCCTGTGCCTCAGCTTCTGAATTACTTCTGAAGTGAAACATCTTGCCCTTTTGTCCACTTTAGCATCTTATTTTTCTGGGAAGTTCCTCAGAGCAAGAGGCCGTGCTGTGCCCATATGTGGTGGGCTGACTCTGGCCATTGTCCACCTGCTCGCCCAGCCCATTCCCCTCCTCAGGGGCATGGGGAGAGGGGAAAAAATGGGATGGAAAAAATGGGAAAAAATAGCTCATGGGTTGAGATAAGGCCAGGGAAATCACTCATCTTTTCCCAGACTCAGCTCCATTCTGGCTCCTCTGCCTCTCCAGCTTCATATGGCACCATGGTCCCTCTGAGGGGAATCCCTGCTCCAAACACATTATGAGGAAACTCACTTTTCAAAAGCCAGGAGAGCTGCCTTTCTGTCTGCCCTGTGCCAGAACAGAAACCTCAGTTTATGAAAAATAGCATTACAACTGTCGTGCTGCTCTACTTTTTCAACCAAAAAAAAGAAAATCAGTTACACTGGTAGCCCCCTGCCTTGCAGGGTGAGGCTGTTTGAGCTTTTCCAACAGACAGAGTACGCGGCTCTTGAAAACCCAATTCTGAAGCCTGGCACTTTAGCTAAGGAAATAAGGACTCCTTTCACAGATATTACGTCTTTATTTCCTCAGTTACAACTCAGATCATTGTGCATTCTATCATTGGGACACCTGCTAAATCCTGGACTAAAAGCACTTATTCCTGGTGTCTGGGCCACAAGGAAGTCCACAGATGGTGACACTTGCCAACAACCTGTGCAAATCAGCACTGCACAGAGTCAAAAACGTCTACCCCATTCCTTTCTCCATCACCCTCATCATTCTTAATTCTCACATCTTGAGAAAAATATAGTATTTGGTATTAGGGCTCACTTCTGTAAAGGATTTTAGCAGCCCCCATTTTTAGAGATGGAGTCTCTCAGGTCAGGGAAGGCCTTATTTTCTGAATGCATAATGCATAGTTAAAGGCTGATAATAGCATGGGATAGCTCCAAGAATGTTATATAACTTACATAGTGTCTATTAAAAAATAGTCTTTGCCATTAAAAAAAAAGAAAAGAAAATAGGAGCCTGTGAGATTCACACCATCTGGATGGAGTCTTTTTTCTTCCCAGATGAATTTGTTGTCAGGGGAGGAATTATTTTAGGCATCAAGTAACCCCTGACTGTGAGTGACAGGCTAACACAGGAGCAGATGCAAGGTTAGTGCAGCCTGTTCATTATAAGGAAAGGAGAGCCCTGCATGTGCCAGTCACCGTGCACAGGGACCTGGGTTATTAAAGGAGTAACTGGAGGTGGGACAGGCCTGGGAGATGTTTCCCACTGCTCACAGCAGGTGTTCCTTCAGCAGGGAGAGAGCAAACACAGGGTATCTGCTGCAGGTGCAGCAGGAGGAGGGCTGGCTGCTTGCAGCACCTCTCGGATTTTCAACAAGAAACACAAAGGCATTTTTCACTCCAGCAGCCATTACTGTGAGAAGCTTCCTTAAGACCTGAATTCTGCAGAAATCCTGCCCCAGTGTAACACCCTTATTTGAGAGCATGCTGACAACATCTTGGTGAATCCAGGTAAACAGAGCCAACGAGGAACATTTTGAACACATCTGAAGATAAAATCACAACTTGTCACTGTCTCCTATTTCAGTTAATGGAAATGTCTTTTTTTTTTTTCCTTTAAACATAAATATGGTTATCAGGGAATTTGCTTGTCCTTGCAGGCAGTACAAGTCGGTTATGGGAATATGTACATACGCAACAATGTCGTATTTATAAGTTTATGCAATAAAATCACATACTGATATGCAATCTAACAAAAGTATTATTGTGGTAGAAGTGTGTTAAATGCTGTCTAGAAATCTGTGTTCCTGATTTCATCAGAAATTTAAAACTCAGACTCTGACCCTTCAAACCTTGACAGACCACCCCAAATTTAGCAGAATATCTGGATTAATCTCACATCTAAAACATTTTTCTTACTTAGTGGACTGAAAGTAAGCCTGAGCTGGCTTGAGAATGAAAATGCAAAAGTGAAATGGTGAGCTGTGAAACATTTTGCAGTCAGAAAGGAAAATAATATCTGCAACAAATAAACACTGAAAGCAACAAAGCAGAGGTTTTTTCAAATCTAGTATAAAGAGAACAGACGGTCAAAATAAACAGGTACACAAAATATTCATGTGGATGAGATCTGACAGTTTTCCTTTAGAGAGCATTGTGGAATTCAAGAGGACTGTGGACAGTGCCAGATGAGAGGAAAGAAATAAAAAACAGTGACATCTTGTGGTAAGTATAACGCTTTGGTAAGAGAAACTCAAATTTCCATACACACTCAAAAATCTAGATGTTCGACTACAGCTATTTAGAACTCGAGGTGGTGACTTTTCCCCTCCTCTGAGTTGTTTTTTTTGGGTTTTTTTTCTCTTTTTGGTGAGCCCCTAGGTTTTGCTGCTAGACAAAGAGCTGTTTCCACCAAGAAACAAGCAGTAGCTACATTGAGTTTAAATGAAGATATTCATGTCTAGCTGCTCCCTGTGTAACATTTCTCAAAAATCACTGGTCTTTGCATCTGGATTACTGAGGCAGAAGGTGAGTAATCTTTGAGCCCAGTATCTCCCTGCTGAAATGCTGTCAAGCTGAAGCTGCAGCTCAGGACAGTGTAACTTCTAGGGAAGGCCAGGGCAAAGAAAAAAGGAGCCTTTTCTTAGAAAAGTCTCCTAAAGTTACCCACTCTGCCCAAGCAAGCATCTGCTGTTGGGAATGGAGTTGAGAGTATCAGAACAAGAACTTATCAGGTTCTTGCTCTAATTTCTGATACCACAGTTTGACTAAAAATAAACCCAAAGCTCTATCAAGCAGAGTGACTCTATCAAAATATTTCTTAAGCCCCACCAAGAATACTGAAATCAGCAGAAATTCTTGTCTTTGACCTAAATGGAACAAGACTTCAACCTATTATTAACGTTTTCTGTCTTACTCCAGAGTTTCTACTTAAGTCACATGATTTCTTTGCCAGGGCAGGTGGCGGTAATAATATAATAAAAGCTTGATAATTATTTTAGGTGCCATGGACTGTCTGGTACAGTATCTCCCAGTGAGTAATAAATACTCTGAAGTTACTCCATTAATTTGTTCCTTTGGATTGCTTTAAAGATAAGAGTAGAATGTTACGGGTTTGGGGCTTTTGTAATTGCAAATTAATTTTAAAGACTTGTAAATAAAAACTTAGATTTCTTGAGATCTGCCAACTTTATTTTTTGACAATAACAGAATGCTGTGAAGAAGGAGGTATTTTATGGGGTATTCCAGAAGTCAAATTAAGAATTCTTGGAAACTGTCAAAATGTACCTTAAGGTTAACACAATTCCTGGTTCTCATTCAAGGGTATTAGAATTAAAAGAATTGTGTGTCCTAATCTACAGTGTGCTCTTCATCCTGAGCAATAAACACAACTCTATGCTATAAATGGTAGGCTTACACTATTCTGAGTGTTGCCAAGAGGAAAGAGGAAAACCTTTTACATCAGGAAACAGTTACAGGTAACTCCTGGCCAAACCATGACTAGCCTGCTTTCCATTCAGTTTCGAGTCTTAAATATACAAATACTTGCCTTATTATAAAATCAAAACAGATTTTATATATATATATAAAAGCACACTTTTAAAAAGAGCAGACTATAATTTCTATTTGACTGATTCTTTGCCACTGAAAATCTTGGCAGTCCATAAATTCAGCACCTGTCAGTCATGTCCATGCTTGAACCTGCAAAGTGTAGTTACACAAAATGGCAATTTTTTTCTTGGAAAATGAAGGGCAAAATATTTGCTATCTTCTGTTGTTAGTCTACATAGAAAAACATATATGTTGTTCTAATTTTTTTTTTTTTTGTAGGTGACTCGGGAAAAAGCAACTCGATGTAACTCAGGATGTTTGTGTTTTCCTGGAGGAGGCTTTCGCAGAGTGTTCATTCTTTTCAAATGCAGCAAGTGGAAAGCAACAGTTTGGAGTTCCAGACCTCTGTGAGACAGTGCACACCCCATGAAGACACTGTTGGATCCCCACAAGCACTAATACTTTGATTATTAAGGATCAATCTGTACGTTTGACAAAAAGTGTTGAAGTTTATCAGAACCTGCACATGCACTCCATCAATTTTGGTGCTCAGAATATCACAATAACCATTCCAGTGAGGGAGAGAAGACTTCAAATCTCCCTAATGTCCCTTTCTGTGCCCTCTCTTACCTGACTAACCAAAATCCAGCTGTTTGCTGTGGGCAGAGCAGGGGCTGTGCTCCCCACCAGCTCCATACCAAACCCCATGGTCAACATGTGGCCTCAGGGTGTATAAAACACTCCTCATGAAGGAGAAATGAAGCGTATGTTGGGGTGTGGTAATGCTCACCAGCTCCTGGTCTTTATCCAGTGAGTACATGGGACAGTTTCAGGTAAAGGGCAAATTGGTTAATCTGGATTTTTGGGAAAGATGATGTTGTAGCCTCTGAAGGATGCAATAACAGATACAATAATCCACTGCATAAAAATAAATGCACCTGCCTATGTTTAAAGGCAGATCCTATTTCTTAGGAGATGTAAGGTTGGTAAAATGCTCTTTGGTCAGAAATTGTTCACCCCTTAAGCTGTTCCCTCTCTTGGCTCTCTGCTCTACGTTGAATGTGTCTTACACCATTAAAGGCATGATAGAACTGTTTAGTTGCCTCATTATAACCCAGCTGCCTTTTCTTTTTCCTCTTGGGAACATGATGGTGTTTCCCAAACAGCTAAAATGAATCATATTTTTCTCCTGAGCACTTCCCCAGCAACTGAAATAAGATGTCATGCTCTTTGCTGATGGGAATAAAATCACACATCGAGACACAGAGCTCAGCTGGAAGAGCATCAGGCTGCTAAAAGATCAGAAATGAATCATTATTTTACTATTTCTAACCTATGTGCTGTGAAAATATTCCCAGAGCCCAAATCACAACAGGGGCTTTTAGAACTTGGTGGCTGTTTGGTCATTTGAACACCAGGAAATATTTGATCACAACATCACTGGAGGAACTGATGTCAGCCTGTGACCACAGCAGATAAATGGGAATTTTACACAGGCCACTGCACAGATTAGGAGCATTTTAGTCACATTTAGGTCATAATTGTCCAGGAGGCAGTGGTCTGAGTCACAGGAACTTTCTTAGGAAAACTAAAATGACCTGTTTATTTGCTTTCCAGACTGAGATTCTACCCAAATCCATATGCAAGGTGTGAAACAGACCTTTGTCACCTCTGACTGACTTAGTTTTATTTCTAAAAACAGAAAGCAAACCTTAATGAAAGGTTTAAAGTCAGGCTTGTACCAATCTGGGGATGTGTTCTCATAAAGTCACCTGTAGGAAATTCCAGGATCTGCAAATAAAATACAAAATCGCTGGGAACAATTGAGGATCTAAGAAGAGGTAAGAGATGCCTGGGAAGAAAGAGAGCAAATGGGCTCTCACTGTAAGTGCAAACAGGTTTATGGCTTCTCTAACCTGCTTTTGGAACCCAGTGCTCTGCAGGGCACTATCCTGCTGGCTGCAGTTGCCAGATCACATCACACTTTGGCCCCAATCCCATTTTATAGCTGTAACAAGCGCTGGGGAGGTGGGCAGTGGCCTCACAGCAGACTTGCATTTCAGTGTTCTGTTAAACACGTGCCAAGAGGCCAAGGGTCAGTGACAGAGACTGGAAGGACCATTCTTACTCTGGCAGCTGGGACATTTTCATACAGAAATGGAGAGACAGCACAATGCCTGAGTGGGTGGAGGACCTGGGTTAGACTTTTTCCTGTTTGAGGGATTCTCCAAGCCCTGTGACTTGCTCTGTGCACACTCTGTTTTCCTCTAACGTTATTCTGTTCTTCAGAGAAAATCCTCAGGAACTGCCAAGCCAAGGAAACTGTTTTTGTGTGGTTGCTTCCTCTAGCAAACAGACAGAAAAGGAGAGTCCTGAACCCTGAAAACTGTCCCTTTCTTGGCCTATTTGGCACTAACCTTGTAAAATGCGACCCCCGCATTTTTAAGGCCCTTTCCAACCCAAACCATTCAATGATTCTTTGATTCTATGAAAACGTCCATTACTGGAGAGGACACCAGAATCCGAATTTTTCACACCCTCAATGAGTTCGTGAACCATTATTTGACAACACAAGACAGCAAATTCTCATCCTGAGAATTTTGAACTCTTTCCCGAAACCTTTTGCTCTGGGAGCTGGGACACCTTACATGAAAGCCATACATGGGGGCTGATCCCTCCTAGGGTGACAAAAGACCCCTAAATTTAAGCTTCATGTTCAGGATGCTTGTTCTTCCTTCCAAAGGGCTGAGAAATGCTCTGGATTTTAAAAAAGAGAAATGAAGCAAACAAAGGAACAAAAACCCAAAACCACCCTTACAGCCAATTATCTCAAATTTCTTGACTTTCATTTTGTTCTGGAAGCCAGAGGAGCCAGGTTCTCTCTGGAAAAATTTGCAGCTGCTGTTGACAAGCTGAGATAAACAATGCAGACTCTTCAGGTACATAAACTGACTTCCAAGTTTTTCCAAGTTCCTCCATGACACAGGAGGGGCATGGACCTTGTGGACGAGCTTCATGCATGGACTGTCAAGTCCATCAATAAGTAAAAGTGGAAATATTTTATCAATTAAGTTTAAATAATGTCTTTTTTGAGTTTTTAGGTACTGTTGCTGTGCATGTGGAACATGTACCACAGACAAGCAGCAGCATGTATCCTAGACATATTTCTTATCAGTGAATGTTACAAGACTGGAATCAAGGTAGAATCCACCCTAGGAAAAGCAATCAAAAATATGACCTTTTATGTAGGCAAGGAGTACAGAGTTGCATGGGTTTTATTCCTTAACTGCTTTTTCTGGAACATTACCCTGGCACTGTGTTTTCCTAGTATGCCTTTTTCAGCCTGTTAAGAAGTAGCAAAGTCATCCTGCTGACTTCCTGCTCATTAAAAGAGGAATTCCAACAGATAAGTCAGTCATAGAAAGAAAAATCATTGTTAAAAACAAAACAATTGATGAAATAATCATCAATTATAAACTTCTAATTGTAGGGTTTATCTCCTCTCTGCCTTTCACCACCTGTTACAGATTTGATGGCTTATCATAATTTTCTTGTTTATTACTGATATCCCAGGTGAGTAATACATGGGAGGGCATATTCCAGGAGTACAATGCAGAGGAATTGTGTGAGCAACCATTTATTGGGATTAATAAGTGCAATGACAGTAATAGCTGCATGGGAGGGTAGCAGTAGTGTTGGCAATGGCCATAGAGAGAAAGATATCTGAGACAATGATTTGATTAAGCATTAAAAAATTATAATTTATAAATATACATCCACAAACCTGATTGCCTCTGAGCCTCTCTCCTCCCTTGGTATATGTGTCTTGCACTTTGTAAAATCACCATCAATATAATTTCCATTCATCCAAGTTTGCTTGAAATGTAGCAACTAATACTAGCCAAAAATTCCTGACTCAGTAGAGGAATAGTTTAGTCAATGCAGCAAGTGAAGCTCCTCACTGTAGTTAGGTTTTTGAAGTGTTTCTTTGGCAAAAAAACCCCGCAAAACTAAAAAAACCCTGAAGTGTCTTTAGACTGTGTCTTTAGAACCTGTGAATTTCAGTATAGGTCAGAGGTGGACTCTGGATTTTTGCTGTGATCAGGGATGGCAGAAAACCATCCAAGAATTTTCTTTTCATTCTCTATGTGTCTTGCTTGATCTCAAAAAAATCAGGAATGCTGTACTAAACCATAAAATATCTTAATTTGTACTAAATCACAAAAAATCTCTACTCTTAAATTAGCTGCTGACAGCTACACTAAAGCAACAGTGATTTCAGTACTCCAGACCAATTCTTAAGGAAAGTAAATCTTCCTAAATGTCTGTGGTCTAATATGTGAATTTTTTTATGATTAAAGGTTTTTTTTTTCCCTTTTCTTCCCTGGTAAATTCTTGTATCGTTCTGTAGAATTAGTCATAGATGGGTACATTATTACACATCTACAGTGGTTATATGATAACACTTGACTTTTAAATCACAAGTGACGTCTTCTGGGAACTGAGTGCCTCCTCCATGAGAACTTCTTTGGAAAACCTAGTTTTTGCCTATAAAAATGTGATTTCCAGTACTTTGCAAAGAGATACAGATAATACATACAACTTTTCTTTAAAAAATAAACAAAAATAATGCATAAAAAGCACCTATGACTCAAAAAATTTGTCACATGATGTTTCAGAAGACTTTCTGAAAGAGAAAAGGAGCTGGTGGCTGAGACTTGATGTTTGTTTCCAGTCCAGATTGTTGTCACTCTGGGTGCCTGGATGATGGAGGGAAAACCTGTTTCCATTCTCCAGCAGCCAGACTCTCAGACTGGGAAGTTCTCAGGGAGTTTGGACCCAGGGTGGAAGCAGATGCAAGCGTGGAAGTGAGAAACTGATGTCTTGGCATGACCAAAGTGGAGCACCAGCACAGCACAATTTGTGGAATGGCCTCAAAAATGTTGGCATTTTCTTACTGCAATTGTTTCATTCTCTCCTGCTCTGGGCACCTTTCTCTGCAATCCAAACAAAAGTGCCAGGGATTAGGTCAAACCCACTCACTGCTAATATTTTAATCCTTTTGCAGCTCATTGCTCATAGCTGAACTAAGCGCTGGTCAAGTGCCATGTCAGTAGTTCAATGGAATTCAGACTTTGGCACTCTGAAAAAGGCAACAGATGTGCTTTAATGATTATCTAATAACTTGGATTTTTTTTTCCTAGTTTGCTGTGCTAATGAAATCTAATCTCGTTGACCCAACAGACAAAACCGTAACAGTAGGGACATTAATGGCAAGACAGAGGATGTGAACAATGCCACACTTTGGAAAAGGTCCAGAAATCCAAGCACTCCAAATGCACTGGGAGCAACAGACAGGTTGACTTCCATTTCCATGAGCTGCTGCAAAAATTATCTGCAACCTGTGAAATAAATATACACACCTCCAAATAAATGTTCTGAAAAATCACCACTTTTCCTGGGATGGAGAAAGACCAGAGCAAAATTTTTACTAGGAATCAGTAAACATTCCTAGTGTCCAGATAGCAGGTTTAAGCCTGGACCGCATCACTGGAGGTATGTAAAAGATTCATTCAGTTCATGATGCCTGGTTTTGCACAAGAAATTAAAACACTGCAGGCAGCAGTGCATTTTAAGAGTCTTGGCTTGTGGTCTCCAGTTCATGTTCAATGACTGCCAGGCCATGTACTGCCTGGCCTAGAAAAGTAATTAATAAAATGTCATTTAAACGAAATTGGGACTGCTGTTGGAGGCATAAAACTAGAGATTTGCAAATCAACTGGACTTAAAATTTGTCATCCTTTCTCAGATGCAGCTGTAGCAGCAGGGTTCACTGTTTATCACCAGCCTCTGCTGCTCTGATGCTCTGATTAGGAGCAAGTGCTGAACTCCTGCTGATTTCCTCAGGGATTTTAATGGGAGTGAAGCATCTCGATGCTTTTTTGAACCTGGTGTGATTTTTTTAGAATACCAGAACTTGCCAGGAAATATTTGCAGCAGCATATAGAACTGTAAACAAACACTGATTCAGAATTACCCCTTAGCTCCTGCTGTCACTTCTGGGCTGGTCCTGGTCCTATACAGTAAAAGTCTTGTTTATGAGAAGCTTAAAAAGGCCCTGAGAAGGGAGAAAACAAGCAGCTCTCTAAAATACAGCTTTTACTTGAGCACTGATATTTGTAAATTTTAATACTGCTTTATGATTATTTTTTATTTCTAATGTGCCTTATTTGTCTCAAAATGTTGTGCGGGGAAGCTTCTCTGTTCCCTCAGTGATTCCTGGCTTTCTTCAGATATGATACTGCAGTTTTATCTATATGTTGCTAATCGAGGTGGTGAAATGTTTTCTTCAGCCTTGTGCAGCTGGAGTGACTAAATCACGGTGGACTGTGTGGCACTAAGGAATAACAACAAGCTGAGAATCAAATCTAAGCACAAAGGTCAGAGCTAAAGGATCAGAGGCCCTTTTATGAACCAAAAAAGTCTTTTGAGTTAAAGGGCTTGTTCTCTTCCATAAGGGCCATTTCCCTGGTGATCCCTCCTTCCTGGCTGTTTTCCTTTTGCCTCATCCAGGTTGAATTTGATCTGGCTATCTCTGTCTGGAAACCACCCTCCTGTAGGCATTGCAATATCCTATTTATATCACCAGGGATACTAATGGCAAACGGAGCACATTCATAGCATCACAGGAGAGTTGTCAGATGTTGAGGCCATGACTTCTCTTTATCTGTCCAGATGACAGTGAGTAAATATTTTGATGTAAGACACTTAGATAGAAGTCTTTGATCTTCATGTGTGCCCTGCAGAAGCTTCTGGGCTCCAGCAGACATCAGTCATGTTAATAGACAGCTGTCAGAGGAAGCTGTGGCATCTTTAATTAGCAGATTTTTCTTTGCTGAAATTTGGGTAGAAAGCTGAAAATTGTCATTCTGTCTTCTGCAGGCTTCAAGCCTGGGAAAGGAATAGAGAGGAGGATTCAGCTTGCATCTCTGAGCCTTTTATTGACTGTGTGGCTGTCAAAGGGGACTGACCAAGAGATCAGAGATGTCCTGATTTACCAGATGCTGGATGTTGTTTTAGTTTGAGCTCCAGTGAAACCTATGTGCTTTTGCTAGCCACCAGAGATAAGAAGAGGAAAATGCTCAAGAGGAAAATGACCTACCTTGCTGGACACAACAATCACTCTGGCAGGAAATTTTGATGTGAAGTTAGAAATCTTTAGCCCCATCCTGCCTTAAACCCATCCTGCAAGGTTTTGGCCCACAGAATTGGATGGAAATTCTGTCTTGCTAGCCAAAGAGACAGGAAGCCTCAGTGATAAGTGCTGTAAACCAAGGTGTATGTTCCTTTTTCTGCTCTTCCCGAGACAAAGGCAGCTTCCCAAGTACCCTGCAATCCCTCAAGGAGAGATTGTTTAGGGGAATTGTCTGACCCAGGATGACTTCACCCACACTATCAGCAACCCACAACACTTCTGCTTGCACATGTGAATTGAGCTGGGGGTTTCAGCTCCAGGGTAGGACTGGGGATGCCTTATTCTGGTCTTGGTATCATTATTGGCCTGCTATGAATGTAAACTTTGGCAAATAATTTCACCTCTGGAAGTATCTATTCAGCAAGCTGTGGGATTGAAGCATTTTCCACCGTTTTTTGTAGAGTTCCTTGCCATACTTTATTTCAGTAAGGACCTGAGTTGTCCAGAACTTAAATCAAAATAGATATGAACAGGCATGTCAGTCTATTTTAACTGCCTCCATTCTCTGTGACTAAAGCTTCTCTCATCAGCAAGCAGCTCCAGACATTAGAGCAAACACATGGCTTTTCAAATTCCATTACATTTTACAGAGAAAATTTGTTTACCATGCCAAAACTCTCATGGTCTCAGAGCAGTAAAACACCCTTTGCTCTAAATTTGATGCTTGAGGGTATCGCTGGCTCTTGGAGTGTTTGGTTTATTTTAACAAATTCTCTTTATGTTTTTCTGTCAGCTTCTATTTTTCCTGTCAACCTCCAGTTTCCCATCTCTCTGTCTCTGTGGCTTTGAAGCTTATCCCTGATAAAGGACAGCACTTATGTCGAAATACACTAATGTCACTTTGACACCCAAGTGCACAGTCTGGAAGCTGTTTGGCTTGGCAGAATTGTCTCCTTTGGCAGCGTCTCCACAGCTGCGTTGAGCTGCTGGGCACTCATGTGTTTGTCCCACTCTTTTTGTCTGAGGTAAACCCTTGGGACTTTCATCAGTTCACATGAAATAAACACCAGTGAAAATAGCTCTGAAAAAACACACCAGGCTGAGACATTTTTTCTGGGAAATAGTTTAATTCAGGGCACCAGGGTAATCCAGGGAAATGAGTAAAAATATCAGACCCAACACTTGTCCTGTCCTTCCTCTTCTTCTGCTAAAATAATGTTTTTAGTGAATGAAGGTGATAGTTCAGAATTACTACAGGTAATTTCATTGGTGTTTCTGAATAACTCTGTTGTGCTCGTCTTTTACTGATCACTCTATAGGTGACCTATATTAACACCAGTTTTTACCCACATGGAGAAGAATGATCTTGTGACTTGGGTACTGGACTTTGGGTCTAGATCCTCCCTTCCCAGTCGGTCAGGTGGAGTCAGGAATTCTCATACTGGCAGCTGCATGAACTGTAGGTCACAGGCCTGGCAGCTTAGTGTGAGTTTTGGGACTTACTCTGCTCTAATGCAGCTCTCTGGAACATGAGGCTGTAAAATGACAGTGTAACATCACTTTTCATCTCACAAAGAAGTCATGAATACACAAATATTCCTGTTTGTGTTGGACTCAGCTACTGTAGTGAGAAGCATCATAAAAATGTGTGAGGAATTTGCACCAGTCTGTGAAGAGTGGAGCAGTTCAGTGAGGAATCAGTGAATGCCTCTGAGTTAGTTTTAGGGGGGAGAAAATCTTTTACATATTGAATGAATTAAACGCAGGGGAAATTGAGTTGTGTAACAAAATTAAAAAAAAAAAAAGAAGAGGAAGAATGCTTCTGCTTAAATATTTCAGATCTGAAGCAAACAACTACAAGCAAATCCCAACATTTAAAGTAGAGGAGTTGCTGTTTACTCCCCTAGAGTTAGAATTAATTCTCTAGTGTCTATTACAAATACAGAGTATGCATTATATGCCAATGTTGCATGTTCTGATGTTCACATTAAACAAAGACAACCAGGACAGCAGGTCTTTACAAGAGAGCAGCATGGCTGAGGAAATAATGAAATTAAATAAAGGCTTAAAATTTTCACTGAATAGATTTCCATAGAAACATGAAATCACTTTTGTAATTAGGACCAAAATCAGTAATCACTAAAATGTGACAGAATGTAATAAGTCAGAGCCATTTAATGAACAGATCTCTGACCACTGCACAGAGTGGTAATAGAGTTTTCCATAAAAAGACTCTTTTCTGTTTGGATTTAGATCAGTGCTTTGTTCAGTGACTCTTGATGTTTCATACATTACATTATCTTCTAGAAAGAAGAAGATCCTTGTCTCTCTGAGAGCTGAAAGCAAGAGATGGTATTAAGAAAACACTTGCAATATCTCAATGCCTCATTGCTATTAAGGTGATTTATTGTAAAATATGACTTAGAGAACCACAAAGGCTTCATCATGTTCTCAAACCATGCCCCAAGCCTGGCTCTCTGCCTTGCCTTCATCTGCATCAAATGATGTGTGATGTTTTACTGGGAAATAGTTGGAGCAATGAATAAACACATTTACAGTACAGAAACAAAATATTTCCCATATATTCTGAGAAGGTTTTGACTTGAGAAATAGTCCTTTCATAGACTCATGAAATTAGGTATGATCCAGTAATCAGAAAATAGTGAATGCAGAGAGGAATCATAAAACTGAAAGTGCTACGAATTTAACTTATTCTGGAGCCTAGATAAGATTACAGCCAATGGCACTAAATGGGCACAGGAACATCGTGTTACAGATTAGGCTGATGTAACCATATAATGGTTTTGATACTTAAAGACACCAAAATTAAACCTTTAATTAACAAACACTCTTTCTTGGATGAGTATTCATCTCACAGGTGGGAATGCTCAACACTGAAATGATCCAAAACAAGCAGGAGAGACTGAGGGTGTTTATGTCTTCTTCGGGTTATCTTTGGTAAAACGAGTAGCAAAGAGAAACCAGGAAAACACTTTTAACTAGAATTCTGGGTTTGGGGGGACACATTTCTTAGGAGTGAGAGGCTCCAGGGGAGCTTGCACCAAAAGCACAGACACGGGGAGATCTGTGGTGGTGTCCCACGGGTTGCCACGACAGCTGGCAAAATTCAGCTGCCATCTGGGTGGGCAGCAGCAGTGGGGAGCCGTGCTTGTTGTCTGGCCACTAGGGACCACTACTATGAGCTGTCATCACTCATCTAATGAGCCTGAAACTGGAGCAAAGGCTCCCTGGCCGCACTTTGCTATCTTTAGGAGGGGTGGGTGAGCCCATGCGTGCCGTGTGTGGCAGGCCCAGTTGGAGGAGCTCTGGGCACTGATGACAGAGTGTCAGCATCAGTTCACACACTTAATCCTGGGCTCAAGCAGGCAGGCTCTGTCATCCTCAGCAAACAAGCACATGTGTGCTTTTTCTAGTTCAAGCTTTAAAAGTTCTCGTAAGTCTTTGAAGCTGTGGGGTTCAGATTAAAACATCCAGCATCCTGATTTTGGAAGCCTGTCCTCTGTATGGACAGTTTTTAATTTATTTATTTATGTATTTATTTATTGTTCCCTTTTATGGTGGGATAAGCTCTGAGACTAAACAAAGTGTGTTTATAAATGCCGTGGGTTGACTCCAGTCACGTACGGCTCGACAGAGAGCAAACACGGTGCGACATCAACGACTGCATGATGATTTAAGAACATGGAGCCCTGAGCAACAAAAGCTCACTGAACAACATCAATATCTTCACCTCCAGTCACAGATTTTTAATATATCAACTGGATTTTTGTTGCTAGATATTTTCATCCCACAATAAGGAGTTGTACCATTGGTGAGGTCTGACCTCAGGCTTGGAGGGTGGGAGCAAGGAGAGCTCCTTCCTGTGGTGAATAGTGGATTCTGGTTCAGACTTGGATGTTTGTTATTTCTTATCTATGTTACAGCCTCACTGACCGTGAGTGCTTCTACATGCTAAGTTAATAGAGTAAAAATGGTGCTCAGACTTCTGTCTTCAATGTCTTTTTAAGCCTAAAGTACCCAATTAAGAGATACCACCTAATTTATTTTTACTTTTAACCCAATAACTAATCACACATGTTCCACACGGTGGACTTTTTCAACCAATCACACAAAATCAGCCAAACTTGTGAAGAAGAAGAAGAACTAACCTATGCCCTAAAACCTCCATCTTGTTACATATATATTGCTATATCCCAAAACCTCAAACTCTGAATCTTTCACCCTGTGATATTACACACTTCTATTCAACTACACACTCAGTTTTAGTGCTATTACTCAGTTTTGGAAGCCTTTTCCATGGCCTCAGGACAAATGCAGTGCATTTTTGAGGATCAGTCCCTGTCAGCACAGAAATCCTCTCTGTTCAGGGTTCAAACACCTTCCTTGGCAGAAGACAATGCTGGCTTCACAAGTCCTGTGCTCACTTCTCAAACAAGCCAAGGGACGTGGCAGCAAAAACAGCAGGGGAGAAATACCTGTGTGTGATTCATATCTCAGCATACTTAGTCTCAGGCACTCCCTGAGCTTCAGCATAAGATATTACCTGGTTTGATTATTGGAACCTCTGATTAAAAAGAAGGAAATGAAAAAGAAAATAAGGACAATATTCCTGGAGAACGACCTGCATGAGTACCTGGAGTTCATTGTACATTTCAAATCTTAAAATTAGCTATCTCAAATGTGTCACTCCCAAGTATCAAGGAATAATTTTCTTTCTGATACGCTCTCCAGAAGTAGCATCCAAGGCCTACAAGTGTTGATTTGATATCTCTAAAGTAAAAATGAACTCAATTGGAAATTTATTTGGGCATGAATATCAGGAACTTAAAAAAAAAATGCACTTGGCTACATAGATGTCTTCAGGACGAGAAGTTTTAAACCAGAGGTCCTCCACACACATAATCTAGATCTTCATGAAACAAGGGCTTTATTGCTATTTTTCACCTCAGACTCTTGTGTAAATGACATTTGCTATGAGCTTCTGCCTTCTCATCCAAGGCACAGGAAGCTTGGGGTAAGGGAAATCTCCTCCTGTTAATATCTGATAGCAGTAAATGAAGGAGGCCTGAAGCACCAAACTCAGACTGAAGATTTCTAGTGCCAGAAAACCCAACAATTTAAGTATATTCCTGGCAAGAGGATTTAGCCTAGTGTTATGAAACTAGCTCAAAAAATAGGATTTGGATTCCTGCTACTTCTAGAAAGCTCACAGGCATTTGAGTCCCTAATTTCATCTCAAACTTAGCCTTCTCTTTTCAGAAGTGGCATGACTGTGGTGGCAACAGCAGCAGAAAATGCTACACCTAATGTTTCATTTTCTTTGTTTGCAGACCAGGCTTAAGATCTCCAAAAAATATCATCTCCCATGCACTAAAATACTGGAGTTTTAAGCAAATAATTTTTCAAATTTTCACCAGAAACAAGAAGGATAATGGATACTCAGCTATTTTGAGAAAAAAAAACATCATGGAAATGCTTCTTTTGGTTTGAAAGTATTGGCATTTTCATGTAAAACTGGGGCAGGAGAGCAGGAGACCACAGCCAGGAATTCAGGCTTGCAATCCTTGTAGAGCTGACCATTATTTGTTTATAATACTTGAGTCACCTTGCAGGGTAAATAGAAATTAAATTCCATGAATCAGGTAAGGGAATTTGGACTCCTGCTCTTAGGCTTACTTTCAGTATGTTTGCTTAGGAAATCCTTCTGTAGCCCCAAATTCCATTGCAATTAAGAAGAATAGGTGCTGATTTTACAGCAATAAATTGACTGCAGGCAGACTGGCTTCAGCTAGAAATGACTGCAGACCCCTTAGATGGAAAGAAAGTCAGGACAGAGTGTGGAGAGCAAAGGAATCGCCTCAAAAGGGAAATTCTGACTGAAGCCAACTTAAACTTCACCTAAGAAACCTGCATTTCACTGAATTATGTCGAGGCTGCCATCTGCTGACAGCAGGAAGAGTCTGGGTACCAACAATAAAGTTATTTCACATATTATTTGGAAAAATGTCGTTTCAAAGTTAACCTTTTTCAGTCCTAGATAGAGACTTACTCTTTAGCTAGTTTTCTTGTCTGAAATGTTGAAACAATTTCTTTGGACGTTTACCTCAGTTGTTTCAAACCAACCCTTCAGCATAAACTTTCATTTCCTAAACCAACCAAAGTAAAGTAAGGAAAAAGACACAAAAAAAAGGTGTTTCACTTTGAAATAAAAGTTTGGAATTGAAATTCTTGCTTCTTATTAGCATTTGCCGACTAGTTATACTATATTTTGAACTGAAAATGGATTGATTTATTGAAAAGCTTTAGAGGAAGAAAAATATTTATTATATTAGTGGAGATTCTTACAGTCAGAGGAGACTGATTTCCTTGTTGGGCAGTCACATATCTCAGTGGTTTTTTGGTTTTTTTTAGTAATATAATCATAATTTTTATAAGTACACAGAGGACATGTTACAGGAATGACATGATTGTTTTATGTGTGAGCAATATTGAAATATTTCTGCAGCTCATTCTATTGTCTATTCCAAAATATTGGTGTTTGGCACCTGGAAGCAATTCAGAGCAATGTGCCCCACAAAACCATGTTTAAATAATTAATACTGAAGGTGTAGAAAAACAATGCTCTTTCTAATTTCTCAAAATATTTTGCAGATTCATGATAAGGTTTGGGTTTGCCCTAAAATGAAACCACAGACAATTATTTTTAAGGAGAAACAAAGAAAGCAACACAAAATTAAAGTATGCCCTGCATCCAGTGCACTTACTTCTCCTTATCAGGCCAAGTGGGGAACTGAAATTCAATGCTATGAATATAAACATACCTGCAGTATTCTTATCCTGTCTTTTTAATGGGAAATTTCATCTTTGTCCTGTCCAATCTCTCCTAGAGAAAGTTTCTGCTGAACTGAAAATTCCTTCAATCAAGGGCAACTTCTAAAAAGTTGACTTGCAAGTTGCTAGTTTGTTTGCTTGGTTTGCTGCGTTAGTTTATTTTCTCCAGAATTATTAATTTCTTTGTACAGCAGAATCCTTTTCCTTTTTTTTGCACTAAGCTTCTCTCAAGGGAGAGATTTGATGTAGGAGGGTGACATGGTTTTGTGGGGGTTTAAAAGACAGCATGGGAGGAAGCAGGGCACTCTAAAGTTTGAAAAAGTACCAAGTTTGCAGCGGGAGGCTGCTATCAGGGGTTGATTAAAAGTCAGAGGTGATTAGAGCTGATGCTTTGGAAAAGTTTCAGCCAAATGCATTTCCATCAAAGCATGTTTTCTTAACTGGAGTCAAACATCTCACATCAGATTAAAGAAAAGAAAATCGAGTGAAACTTCCCAGGGAAAGTTTGGTCAGGAAGTGCGAAGAAGATGCAGAGAGAGAATGCATGGACAGATTCTGCTCCATCCCAGTTCACAGGGAAAGGAATTTTTCAGTCTCCAAATATCCATGATGTTGTCTTTCACTGCTGGTATTTCAGCAGAGAACAGGGATAAGCAAGGTGCACTTCTGAGAGGATTTCAAGGTGAAGACAACAAGTCTTTGTTGGATACAGCGGAGATGTGGGATTGCTCAAAGGGAGCAGGGCCATGGACAGAGCAGTAGGAAAATAGGAGGGAGCTTTGTGGCAATGCTCAGGAAGAGACAGATGCCAGGGCAAAAGGGAAAATTGCTGGGGTAATCGTCGAGGAAAGGTTTCTCACATCTAAATATACCCAGCAGAACTACTTGTAGATTTAAAATATACATCATCAACCAATACAGCAGAATGTAGGGTAGAATTAAATCCTGTCTGTGGTAAACCCTGTTACGTCTTACTCTATTAGGCAGAGCTGTTGAAATCCTTGTTTTTCAAGGGAAAGAAGGACAACAGGAATAACCAGAGAACAAATTAAGAACAATAAAGATTTTTGAGTATCTCTGTATTTTTTTTCTCTTATCACCCTTCATTTATTTTAATGAGCAGTCAGGGTACATTAAAATATTCTTGGAGCCCATGCCCAGGTTAGAGATCCCCTTTGGAACTGTGAAGACAAAGTACTGCAACTCTGTACTTAGAGGGCAGGAGAGGAGAGGCTTTTCCCCAGTTATGGGCCATCTCCCACTTCAGAAATAATAAGAGGCTGCCCCCACCCCTTTGCTTCCTTATCAGATGACTTTAGGCCCAGATTCCCGAAATATTTCTGCCTCTATCTCACACAGATTTCTCAGAAGAAAAATGTCTGCTCATGACAAGTTGGAAAGGCAAAATTAAGAGCATAAAGTTGTTTGGACACTGGAGCAATGTTGCTCCCCATATTTGACTCACGACCTCTCTTTCTTTCCAGAGTTATCAGCGCCTTAGGCTGCTCCAGGAAATACTAAAGGAGAATTTTGCTCTTAGTAAAGACAAATTATGTGATTTAAGATACCAGCATTTCCCACAGAGCACTCTGAGAAAAATGACTGGAATACTGTCTCAGTGTTATGAAAGTACCAAATTATGCTTCCATTATTTAGTTTATTTCACATTTTGACTATTTAAGGACCTCAGTATTAAACTCAAGAATCCCAGTTGCTTAGTCCCATTTTCTTGAATGAGATTACCTCCACATTTACAGCTGATTAAAAGCTTTCAGGATGCTTAAGGCAATCAGAGGCTGCTGCAGGCAAATCCATTATGCATCAGATATTTTATATGGCATTAATGAAGGCAGGTAAGGTATTGCTCAACAGAGGAACAAGAACAAAAATAAAAGGCTGGAGTGTAAAATTGACGTACAAAGTTACACCCGATTAAGTCACATTTTGTTCTACACACTTCATAGCCTAGGGTGGTTCTGAAGGAGGGGATTTCTGTGGAAATTTCCCCCAAAAGAGTAACAAAAAGTTGCATAAAAATAGAAATGAAAAAAATGAATGAGACAGTCAAGGACATCTCTGTAAAACACAGCTCCAAGTCTTGTCTGAGAAAAGTTGTCAGGCTCAGGTGTAAGAAGCACTGGAGGAATTTCAAAAGGGGTTTTGAATGAGGCTGAAGGAAGAGGAATAGTGAGGTCATGAAGGGAGTAACATGAGCAAGTCCAGGGTCATGACTTTGCCAAGGATTTTGGAATAGATTCAAGGTGATAGGAGAGCATTTGCCAAGTGCAGAGCTGGGGAAAATAGATTTAATTATCAGAGAGTTTTAGTTGAAATGAGTGTCTAAATCAAAAGAGGAAGAGAAATACAGCAAAAAAAAAACCCAAAAACAAAAACAAACAAAAAAAACCACCAACAAACCAAACTAAACCAAAAAAGTCATAATGTTCTCACAGTATTTTCAGTTGGTGCTGTTGTTAATCTTCCTATTGATGGTGTCATAAAATTACATTACTGTTGTTCCTAAGCCTGAGAAAAGAAAACAGGGAAGATATTGTCAATGGCCCTATGCCTTGGAATGGGATTTCCCAGAGAATAAAGAGGGTTGAAAAACAGCAGATACATTATTTATGTGGTTACCAACATTTTTCAGGTGTGATGAAACAGAAACAGTTATTTTCTAATAACTACATCTATTGAAATACACAGACTGGGGATGGAGGGAGCCAAGGGCTGATCTTTGTGAGATTCCCCTCAATTCTTGTCTCAGGTGGAAGGAAACAATTAACAAGGAGGAAAACTAGCCAGGAGAGGGCAGAGTCAGAAAAGCTAAGGGAGAAGTTTGGAGCGTGAAGCTGATGGTCAGCAGCACAAACCAGGGGAAAATGGGCAAGGGATTTGGTTTCCAGCTCCAGGCAGGATGAGCTTTGCAAAGTGCTCTGAGAGAAAGGGACCAGGGCAGCATCTCGGCCAGATAAAGACGGGGGAGTCCCAGTGTCAGCTGGAAGTCACACATCCCCTCAGCTCACTTCCACTGCAGATTAACAGGATTTGCTCGACCTACTTTCCTCATCTTGGTACATGGAAGGCTTCAGAACAGTGGGTTTTTGGAAACAGGATGCAATTTCAGGCAAGAATGTTCCCTCAAAAGTAAATAAACATGAAACGGATAGGATGTTATGTTCTATTAACATTAATCACAGACTTTTCTGATTGTTGAATTTTCTGAACACTATTCTTGTCAAGATTTTTCCTGCTCTCTCCTTATTTTTCTTTTTTTTTTTTTGGCTCAGCAAGATTAAAGATCTATGATGTTTCTTGTACATCAGTCAGTACTTCAAGCCTTTTATGTCTTCAATATCTTGAAAGTAATTTGAATTTCTGTGATGCTCTATTACAGAAGCCTTACCGTTCTGTATTTGAGTTGACTGATTTTATCATGAATACACACAATTGTTATAGTGCCCATTTACTCAGTATGACTTTAGCATTATGTATTTCTATCTCTAGGTTATTGAAAGTCCCACCTGACATAAAAATTGTAGGCACAAGAAACAATTGTCCTTCTTCAAAATGACCATTTAATTATTTCCAGTCTCTGAGATTTTACATTTGAGAGCAGGTAGGATGTATATGAAAAAGGCAGAGTATATGTAGAAATTATGAGTTTGAGGTAAATACTGATAGAAAAAAAAAAATTTTGTCTCCTTGGTTAAAGGATGAGATGTGTCTCTTTTTGCAGCCCACATTTGTTGTTCCCTGCTGCCTCATGTATGGCAGCTGTAGGCAGAGCTCCTCTCCCTTTATAATCATTTGGGGAATATTTACAGGTATAAATTGTCCTCCTTGATACCACTAAAAAGTTACTATCTCAGGTCATGTCTTTGGGATGTGAGCACCACACCAAACAGAGCCCTACAAACTTCTCTGGTTTTGCTGTATGGATATTGTTATTTATACGCAGCCCATCACCTCATGCACTGAAAGACTTTTCTCCAATGCTCACATAACTCAGCAAATGTCACAAGAGTTTGGAAATACAGCTGATATTTAGATAAGATGGATTAACATATAGTATCATGGAATTGGACTAAAATTCTGCAAAGACAGTGAAATTGCCTTCTTGTTTCTTGTGGATAGACCCAAAATTCGGCATGCTGAGTTACAAATTCAATTTAATGCCAGTAGATGGAGCTGGACACTTCTTGGCAAGATCCTCTCACATTAGTACAGCATGGGAATTCTTATTGAAAACAGAAAAGTAATTTTTATTCTTTTCCTTTCAGCTTAATTTGCTGTTGTGGATAAAATTTGTAATGAAAAATACTGTCTAAACATTACCTGTTGAAAGGCAGGTTCAGATACTGTGACTCTGAAGAAATACAGAGGGAAAACTTACTAATGCTGCTTTAAAAGCATTGTGCCTCTGAACTGTTCTGGACTCTATTTTTTGGCATAACTTTTCACAGAAAGTCAACAGAATTCTTGTGCTTATGTGAAACTGAGGGCAGCAGGACTTGGTGTGCGGCTAAAGAAAGCATATTCTGAAAAGTCTGAGTGCTTAAGGATAGAGTCAAGCAAAGCTTTAAATGCTTTACTGATCTTGGCCACGGTTTGTCTAATTCTTACTAACAAACACTGAATAATATATAGGAATGTTTCTCTTTTGTGAGCATAGAAAATTATGCTCTTAGTCCATATATTTTAAATAAATCCTAATCAGAAGGATTGACTGTCTAAGGGCTGTCTGTGTCATCTTTTTGTCCTCAGAAACACCACACAAAACTTGTGAAGTGCAAACTAAAAACATATTTTCTCCCCCTCCAGAATTAGTAAGATAACATGTAGGGTCTCCCACCTTGGAGTTATGAGTAGAACAAACTGTTCATTTTCAGTAATCCAGGTATTTTTTCTCCTATAGGATGGCTACTTCGTGTTATATTCTGGGCACATAATCCCTCCCAAAGGAGTAACTTAGCAGTGTTTGATCCTCTGGAGAGCAGGAGACAGATCCCAGCTGGCGTGGCAGCCACGCAGCGTGGGCTATCCCTTCTCCATCCTGAAAGCACAGATAGTCATCTTCAGTGACCTGAGGGGAGGACTCCTGCCAGGCCTGAGGCCTCAATAAAACATGCACCAGGAATGATGAGAACAGAGGGCTGCTGTGGGCAGCTGTATTTCATCTGGAGCCATTGCAGTTCCAGCAGGGCAGGAGCAGGCCACAGCAGGTCGGGGACAGGCCGTGGCTGTGGCAGGGTGGCCACGTTCTGCATGAGGCACAGGGAGCCTGCAGATAAAACGCAGTAAAACAGCTTGGCCAGGACAGTGTGAACAGACACAAGGAGAGATAAAGTCAAGTGATGCTTTGAAGGTGGTCTGATCTTTAAATATGGTGCAGATTGGAGAGGCTGCGAGAGGGCTGAGGCCTTGCTGAGCAAGACCTGCGGTGCCATTCCCAACTTTTCCTCCACATGAGGAAACGGGGGAGCCGTGTTCCTACAGATAATGCAGCAGTGCTGCCCTGGCCCTTCTGCCAAGGCTGTGCAGCCTTGCCTGGTGTCAATCACCTCCAGAGACAGCCCCGTGTTACACAGGGACAGCCCTGACCTCAAATGATCTCACTGCAGCAGGACATTGCATGGGGAACCAAGAACATTTTTTAAAAAATTCTTTCAACTGAACTTCTGTGAATAAGGACAAAACAACATGAAGAATTCCCAACCACTATTAAAGCTCAGCCCAGTGATCTTGCTCAGGGTACTCAGCAAGTGGCACCAGTAGGTGTCCTTGATACAGGTCTCCGCTTCATTTGTAAGCAACTCCACCTTCCCTTGTCCTTCTCTCTTGGAAAAAAAATCAGATTGGACTAAACTCTGTCCTTTACCACCTCCCAAGGTCTTCAGAGGTTATTTCCTTTCTCAGTTAGCACACAGGAAATAATCTTAATGCTACAGAACATTACATTATATTATAAATATTCAGAGGTGTATCTTTTTTTGAACAAACCAGTGGGAAATGAATTGCTCATTCAGACAGATTCAGTGACACCATATTGTGGTCCTGCTCAGAAAACCATTATGCCATTGTTGTTTTGGTTATCTTTTTATGTTTAACCCTTCTCCTCATTTTCTGTCGCTCACCTCCTCTGCGCTATTGCCTACCCTTCCATCTGGTGATGGCAGGTTACATGTTTGGCAATGGCTTTCCTGCCTGTTTTCTGAAGCAGTTAGGATGTCTTCAGGCTCTGGAGCAAAAATAAATGCTGACTACTCCTTTTGATGCAAAGGAATGTTACAACATAGTCCATTACCAGATGATTAGAGGAACAGAAATAAACCTTGAGCACAAAGCTGCAGTTCCCTGCTCAAATGACACTAAACCTATTTATAGACATGGAGTAGGCAGAAAGTAGATGAGGAACCAAAACATTAGGGAAATAACTTTCTCAGACACTACCAGGCAATGACAGTATTATCTCAGTAGTATTTAGCTTTTGATACTGGAGAGCAGGAAAGCGTGTGAAGGGCTCTGGGACAGCCTCAGCAGGCTCCCTGTGCTCCTGAGGAAGATCACCATGTCTTGGAGGCAGCTGTGGAAAGGCTGAACAGGCTGAGGTGGACAAAGGTCTGAACAGAATGTGCAGTGTCTGCGTTTCCAGGGTAATAACTGAAGTTAATGACATCCTTCGTGATATTTTTAGGCTTTCTCTAATCCCTTACTCTTGAGGGCCCAATGATGAGCAGAGTAGAAATGATCGTGATGGGAGAGTGCCAACATCCAGAGCTGGCAGATGCTAGAATTGGAAGCATTGAAAGGTTGATGGATGGTACAAGATTTTAAAAGATTTGAAATTTTTGGATTAATGTATTGAAAGTCGAACACATTGAAGGGGAAGCAAGTGATTTGATTTACTGACTCCATTCAAACGACGCAATCACATAAAACACTATCCTTGAAAGAGACAAGAGCCCCACTTCCACTGTAGTCACAGACTTGCAGAATAGAAATAATATAGAAATTGATGGATTTACACCAAAGATGAAAATATTTTGTACCAAAAATTACATTTAGACCTCAGAGGGACTGACTGGGATTTGTAGTGAATTGCCATCAAATGCTTTATCAGGAGAGGTCATGAGACATACAGCAGGTTATGCTATCACACAACTCTGAGCCAGTCTTCTGGGTTTTTGGTAAAGAGAGGGTTTTTACATGTTACCTCAGACAATTTATCAGGCTGAATGGGTTCTCCTACAAAAATGTCACAATAAGAGCAAGAATACTTTAGAAGTTGGCCTCTTCTGAAATTACATGAAATCACTCATTGCTTGAAAGGTGTAACATGGGATGGGTAATTTGAAATCTATTTCCTTTGGTTTCAGTGGTATTATTCAGGGTTTCTGTAGATTTAAGTGACAATAATCTGCAGCCTGGCCATAACATTTATTTCACACAGCTATAGAGTAATTAGCCTTTCTTATGAATTCTTGTTGCTACAAATCAACCGAAGCCAGGGTCTATGCAGGGAAAAGGAAAAAAAAATTGAAGAGAGAAGGGGGAAAGAATCAGATCATTTATTTCAAGAGGAGAAATTAATTCATTGAAAGAAAGAGGTTTAATTCTAGAAGTAGTGAAAATGTGTAATGAATCACCATAAAACTGAACAGGAAATTACTGTGAGAATGGCACATACAGAATGAATTTTGAAAATTAAGGCCCGACAGGGAATTCAAACTCCAAGATCTCACCAAGGTAATAAACACAGGAGTCATTTGCCAAGTAAGGCTGTTAAGGAAGAAAAGCTTGGATAGCTTGTGGAACAGATGTTCTGTACTTGAGAGAGTGGATTTAAGGTTTTACTGGCACTTCAGGAAGATGGAGAAGAGATAAATGTAAAAGGCTTGTTGGACTTAGGACACTTTTCCTTTTCCTGTCCAGCAACGCCTGCTCAACTCCTGCCTCTGATGTGCTGCTCCAAAGACAAGCACAGGTCAGGGGAGGACAGTTCCGTCAGGTAGGAGAGCACAGCCAAACAAGGTCTCAGTGTAAACCCACTGAAAGTAGAGGAAGAAAGCAAATTGTGTCAGAGAGGAGCTGGAATTCATCTGTCATTATGCTGCAATTAGATAACACTCTCTCCAAATTAAGGATGCAGCATATAAAAAATGTCGATGCTAAAACCTGTCACCTGGAAAGTTTCTTTCCAAGACCAGGGACAGGGAAGGAACTTTCCCTCCACGCTCTCCCCCACCCCTTACTTTGGCAGTTCCTAAAAATGTTTTTAATGAGGGGTTAAGGACAGAGTGAAAGATGCTTGGGAAGATTCTTCATAAACCCATTAACTGAAAGTTGGAAGGAAGAGGAAGGGCAGATAACATCAATGGCCATGTCTCATAGCAGGCAGGAGAGAAAGAAGACAGGGAATACCAAATGGAATTTGCCAGAATAAACCCTGTGATCCTGTTGTATGGAGATGTGCTGAATTCAGCACCAAGAACAAAGCATTGAAGTCTGTCCCAGCAGCTCTCTGTGCCATGGGGGAAGGCAAAGACACAAGGGAGGTGTAAATCCCGTGGGGAAGACAAGAGCGGTGCTGAAGGAAGAACCTGACAGTCAGGACAAGCCAGCTATCACAAGCTTTGAACTCTGAAGATCCCTGAAGTTGGGAAACTCAAAGGTGGCCATGACGAACCATCAGGAAAAGAGAGATTTAGGTCAAAGGGAACAGAAAAATAACTTTCTTTCTTTTCTTTTTATTTGCTTATTTTTGTTTTTTTAGGGAAAGTTCTTGTATGCAGTGTCTCCCTAGTGAAAGGGAAAACTGAAGTGTCTAGAACTTACCTGCACTATGTGATGAGGCAATCAACATTGTCCCCAAACTACAAATTCAACCTGTTTTAGTTATTATTGGTCCCTTCACATGAATATTTTGTGTCTGAAGCCCTAGAGAGTAGTCATCTCTAAATAAACTCTAAAGAGCTATTTCCATACTGCCCCATGAGTAGAAGCTGATACTTGACAATAACTTTTGCTCAATTTGTATTTTCATTTCATAGAATTTCCCCCCCCCCCCAAAACGGAGAGAACAATCATAACCTTTAGTCTCCCCACAGTCTTCTTTCTTCTGCTTTTCTGGACTGCAGGCCAGGACCAATTCTGCAGTTTCTGTTTCATTCTTTTGGGGAACTAACTACAACTTTCAGTACTGATCACTTTGAACCTATGACCTCCTTCACATCTGTCCTGTGAAATGAGTATTTCTATGTCCATCTGATCATTTGGTGCAGAAGAAGCCATAAAAGGTGCAAACATTCTCTGAGATACCAAATGTCACTATTTTTTTTTTAGTTTTACCCTCATGGAAACTTAGGACAGCAGGCTGGGGATCTCATTAGACTGCTCCTTTTCCAGTTAAAACTCTCACTACCAAGATTTAGCAAATAAGACTTGAAGCTCCAGGATTCTGTTTTTTCCCAGATCTCTGCCCTACCTATTTTCTCATCCATCCCTAAATACTATGGGAAGAGTCATCATTATTTCTTGCTGTTCTCGGTGTCTTATTCAGATTCCTGCTTGGATTCCTCTGGCCACAAATCAATTTTAATTCTCCATCTCAAAGGACCGATAAATTTACTATTTTGTGCATTCTGGCTCTCATTTCTCCTCATGGGCTTTTTTGCTATTTTCACTCCATTTTATATTTTCCATCAAACCTATTCCCATCCCATCCTCTTTTTTGCCTCTCTTCCAGGTTTCCCTCCTCATTCTCTGCCCACTTTAAATTAATTACTCCTTATAACACACTTCTTTCAGCAAAGCTTTTGATGATGGTCCCACCCACACACCTTAATCAAAGCCCCATTGAAGGCTGTGGAAAGGTTTTAATGGACTTTGGATCACACATTAGTAGCGGTGGTCTCTGAGTCTGCCTTTGTGTTCCAGTCTGTGGAATAGACTACAGCAATATTTAGTGAATCCAAGTTAGTTTTCTTCCTGAAAATTAAATTTTTGGTGTGTTTAAAGTACACCTGCTATCTAACTCAATGTAACTGGATGTATTTGTTAATTTAATCTGAAAAGGAATAAATCTTGGACAATGTTCAAACCCAGAGATTGTCTAAATAAGGAAAGGATTGAAAAGAAAGGAAAACACCAGGAAAGTAATGGATTGAGAGCTTCCTGGTGACAAGAAGCAGGTATAGCCAAATGTTGGAGCTGAGGATTATTTAAAATTCCTTTGACCAGTGTACTTCTTTGTGAGATGGATCAAATACTGTTTCTATTAGATGACAGGGGTTCATTTCCTTTCCTTAGATAAACACTTTAAGGTGCCAGACTCCTCTGTGAGATGATAAATGACTTCCTAGACGTCACCATAAAGGAAGTTGTTCCTTATAACTGTTCTAAATCTGTTACATATCAAATTTCCTGTGCATGGCTGCCGCTCTGTGACGCTTTCCAAACTGTATTTCACAAATGCATAGTGTGTCTGTAACACCAAAACACTCATTTTCCAGCTCCATCTTTGGCCCTGTTCTCAAAACACAGGAGGTCATGGATTGGATTTAAAAGTTAGCATAACACATCCTGCCTACCTTGAATTACAAAAAATACACAATCTGGATGAGTGATTTATGAATTTCTAATTACAGATAGGACTGTTCTGTTTCAGTTCGGCTTGGTAAAGCTGAGAGCAGCTGAAATCTGCTTATTTCAGTGGTAGGAAATTCAGGAAGAAGGTTATTGCCCTCTTTGTTTTGGAAAATGTGGATAGTGGTTTATATGTCCTATTGGAAACAACAATAGAATCTGAGATTGTGCTTGTACTCATGTACTTTCAGATTGCCTGATGGACCAATAAATACTCTGCCAGGCCTTTTGGGTCTTCACCTATTTCCACTGGCAATAAATTGTTAAAATACGCCTCTTTTTGTGGCACTTGACATTTGAAACCAAGTGCTCCCTGTCAGTGCATGTGTTGTTATCAAATTAATTTCTCTATTCTTATAAAAGAAAGTTGCCGAGTCATAGAAAAGTAGAGAAGTTGTGGCAACTGTATAAGCAGAGGTACAAATACCTGATGTTTGTCTCTGTTGTTCATCACCAGACATGTTTTATGTCGAGATTTGAAGCATGTGTCTGAAAAAGCCTCTTTTTAATTGAATATTTTTATTAATTCCTAATCTTAAGACACATTAGAGACATTTGTTTCCTTTGAGCCTCAGCCAGGTTTCTTTCCTGTCACTGGATCTATGTGCCTGATAATGTCCTTCCGTGCTTTTTGGGTCAAGGTTCAGGGGGACTTCAGGTGCCTCAAATTTCCATCACCAAAAAGTCCTGAAAGACTTTTCACAATTCATGTGACCTTTGCTTCCAACTCCCAAATTATTCCAGTTCTCATAGAGCCCTGCTCTTGGTCTAATTCTGTAATCTCGTCATCAAATAACACAGGTTTTTAAAACTGTTTTCTCAATTAATGAGTTCACATGCAATTAATTCAAAACACTAGGACCTAAACATGTGCCTGAGGCACAGAGGAAATCCCACGGAAGGCGGAAACTTGAATTATTTGCATTACATAAATGTTGGGAGAATGTTTCAGAGTGGTTGGAACAGCAACAAATGTGTGTGGGATGGTGAAAGGAATAGTAAAAAAGCACAAGTCCTTGACATATGTATTTGTATTGTTGCTTTTGTTTTAGCTTTAGAGATGTTTGGAACGTGGTCATTCCACTGCTTGGCCTCCCAGTGACAAATCTGAAGGTCTTAGAAAATAATAGTTCAAGTTATTCCAGGCTGGTGTTTATTAAGTAACCTTTGAAACACTAAAGATATTAAATCCCAGTCTGGTTTGGTCAGGAAAACCTGAGCAAAGAAAAATGTGAGTTGGCACAGAAAAAATTGAGCAGTACTGGGATCTATCCATGGCTATTATGAAGTCATTAAACAGGAGGGCTGAGAACCACCCCTCTGAAATAAAATGGTGCAATCAAGGCACTTATTCTTGCACTGTAGAGACCATATTTTAACATGAGGATACATGCATGGATACATGCCCCTGATTTAGCCCAACACAGAAGAAACCAGCACCAGCACTTTCATGCATCTCCCATCACGAGAAGCATTAATTTTTCTGCACACATTATTTCACTGAAGGCTTCACCAGAGAGGAAAAGACAAATGTATTATTCATATTCTAAAGAATGTCATCAACCTTTTCATCTACTAGTGATCTTTGGAGAGGTAAATTGCAATTGCATCTATATAAATGCCAGCTTGTCTATTATCAGAATAGGATTTTTAGTTGTTTTGGTGACTTCAGTTTCCCTAGCAGAGGGAAGAAAATGATTATCCAGTTCACATGGAAAATGAGCAGCTTCAGCATTTCTTCAGTGGGAATTCAATTCCCTGGAAATATTCTTAGGCTCAGTTTGTGTGGACTGTTTACGACACTGACGTAGCAAAGCTGTGTTTTCAAACTCATATTTTATTGGAGAGAATAAAATACCCATGGCTCAGAATCAGATGGTACAACTGATGGTACAAAAACTCATTGTCCACTGAGCTTGAGGGTCAGTTCCTTTGTCCCTGCAGTCTCTCTTAGTCTGCAGGACACTGCCAGGACATAAATTTCCAGGCAGAATAAAGGTATTTGACCTGAGCATAACAGTATCCATCAGAGTCCTCAGGGAAAGCCTCAAATGCTTCCATCACCTGAAGAGATTAGTAGCTGTAAGATCTATTTTCTTGTGGAATCATCACTTTGATGATGAAAGATCAGGAGACAGTTCCAGTGATACGCAATATTTGTAATGATGTTACTGTAGCCAGTAATTATTTCCTGCATTTATTTATTTTCCTTAGTCTATTAGCTTTCAGAGAGGTGATTAGTATTGGTTTAGAAATCCTGTCCTCCTTTAGCTTTTACCAGTGAAAAATTCTTTTTTTATTCCATCCCTCCTGTTGTACTTCCAGTCAATCCTTCAGTATGTCCCTGAGAAGATCCTGCTTTCCTCCTTCGTGCTTAACAGGGCTGTCACTGGCTTTGTTCTTCATCCTGGAGACATCCTCAACATCAATTTTCACTTAATCTTGATTTTCACATCACTAAGAGAGCCTAAAAATGTCAAGGTGTCTGAGAGTGTGGTCAGGACCCTGTTGCTAAGACTGGCCCTATATTTCCATTGTCACACTGAATGGGCAGTATTTTAGCATTGCCTTTTCTTCTCTATTTTGATTGTAAGCTCCCTGTCAGAGGCAATATTTCTGATCTGGGGTAGAAGAGTGACTTCTTATCTCTGCAGCTCTCAGGATGAGAGAGCATTAGATGAGGACAAGTTCTTACACCATAAAAATTCCAAAATATTTACTTTGATTTGGATGTTTTGAAGATCTGGCCGTCCCCATGAAAAATTCCTCTGGTGATGAATTGTAGCCCCGGGCTAAGTACAGAAAGTGCAGAAAATGCCTTTCCCCAAGAAGTTGTAAAGGAAAACTCTCCATAATGTGACCTCTCCTGTGAACCTGGATGTACTCCAGCACAGGGGAGCCCTTTGAATCTAAAATGTATATAAACACAAGTACACAAATCCAGTAGCAATACAGAGCTGAAAAAATGTCAGGACATTGTCTCTGCAATAATAGCTCCAGAGCAGGACAGTTTCTCATGGCTGATATGCCTAGAATGGGAAGCAGTGAGCAAGAGCAGCACTTGGAAGGAGCCACCACGACTGGCTGGAGCCTTGGGCTGTGTGATAGAGCACCAGAGATGCTGACACCCACAGGGCAAACTGAGAGGTTGCCTCCTGCTACATCCCATCTGATAGGGCTGGTTTGAAAATATCCTTCATTTTCAGCGTTGGAGATAAGTTATTTATGAGAGTGAAAACTCCTCTGGCATTGCGAGCAAGCACCTCGGCGTCTGCCCTGAAAGACATTGAGGTCTCTCAAAGCCCTGAGAGGGATTAAATACAAACATCTGCTAGGTCTGTTGCCATGAGAAATCCATCTGGGCTTGTACCTTCTCCTGTACCCACATAGAAAATATGCTCCGCATTTAAGCAGTGCATTTACTCAGCACCAAACAGGATGTAAAATAATAACACATAGAATGAAGAAAAAATGCCAACATTTCTGTCTGGCTTTATTAACCAACAGATCTCCTGCACTGCAAAATGTATCAAATACTTCCCTTTTGAAAAACAATGTAGATAATGGCTGACTATTAGCACTAATTGTACCCTGTGATGTTTGGGAAAACTCAAAATCTGAAAGAACAGCCAACAAAAGCCAAGGAATCACTACAACAATTGATTCAATGAAGAGATAAGGTGTATGTAATACTCCCTACTTGCAAGTGAAAAGACACCTCTGCTGGTTTTGATTTGTTGCCAAGAGTAATAAAAAATATAACAACTAAGGAAATACAAAAGCAATCAAGAATGCAACTTATCTTCATTATCATTTTCCTGAAACAAAACACCTTGGGAAATACAGAAGCACCAGTCTCAAAGTAAAAAGAAACCAACTTGTACATCAGTTTGGATATTGCTGCATGCAGAAAAAGGAATGGGAAGTGATTTTTCCATACAAGACTATAAATCGCATAATTCAAAATCATTTGACTAAAATTGTATGATGAAAATTAAAGATGGTGACAAAATTTGAGCAACAGACACTAAACCCCAGGAACATTAACAGAAGTTGATTTATTTATTTCCCTGTGGCAGACATGAATGAGCCTTGGAATTGTAGCTGTACTTCTTGCCTGTTCAGCTTTCCTGTTTTCAAGACCCACTGTTAGTTTCACCAAAAAAACCCCACTTCAAATCCCCAAGTTTTTTGATGATGCAGATGGTTTTTTTCTAGCTTAGTTTTGGGGAGAGTGCCCTTTTGATTGAATATTATTTGTATGCTTTATTCTCTTTGATTTATTTCCCACAAAGAATTCATAGCACTTCTGGAAATAATTTTGCAACATTCGATTTGCAAATTCTGCCACATGAACAATCACTTCTAAAACATTTTTATGCACCTTCCTTTGCTTCTTTTTACACCAGGCCCTAAAATCTCACAGTAGGCCCTGCACTATGCCAGAAAAAAAAGCAGTTTTAGCATTTTTAGCCATTAATTATTTGGCTCATTTAAATCCTTATGTAAAATTCCTGTTTCTAGGAATTGCATCCAGAAGTGCATATGTCTGAAAGGTTATTAAATATTAATACTGGGAAAAGGAAGACTGTTCTCTCTTCTTCCTCTTCTAAAGTCCTCTTTTGATTTACTGCTTTCTGTAGACCCAAATGTAAATAGTGTCACAGCAAATAAGTGTTTAGTGTCTGTGAAGTTTATTCTATTTGGGTTCTTAACTCTGAGTTATAATGCATATAAATTAGTGGCCAGTGAGTGTTGTTTAATTATCTGGAAGCCTTGTCATTGACAAAGTGGCCTGTGCTGGCTTTCTTGCCAGGAGGAATTGAAGTTGTTATGCTAAAGTCTGGACAATTCAATGTAAATATTTACCCACTCAATAAAGAGGTGTTAAAGCTAATTTGGCCTCAGGATGTTAACTCCTGGAGATCACACAAGTCCCCATGGGAAGCCAACTTCAAGTTCCACAGGGAAGTTTCAGATCCTGCTGCAGTAAATGAGAAGATGCTGGAATAAGGAGAAGTTTGGGCTTGATCATGAGAATGCCCAGGAAAAATTATCTGCACACAAAGAGGAATCCTCCTCCCTGTCTGTGCTTCCCTCTCAGTGCCCATCACTGTGTTTTGTCTGGAATGTTTCATTCTGAGTGAAGGTCAATGCAAAGATGTAGATCTTGCTGCTCCACAGCCCATCTGAGATGCTCCAAAATAGCTTGCCTGGCTTCTGCCTGGAGCCCCGGGTGTGTCCTGTAAGCCTCCCAGCATGTGCGTATCTTAGCTAGGGTGGTGGCTCACAGGGCATGAGACAGAGATGTGTGAGCAGCTGAACCAGGTCCTCACCCTCAGCAAGTCAGGGCAACGACCACCAGTCCAAGGGCTGCAGTTTTGGGCAGTTTGGAGAGTTTCTGTCAAAACCAGGATAGCACAGATCTGGTCATTTTTGCTTGACAGGTTTGGCTCTGGATCCCTCCTCTGAGGGACAATCTGTTACAGTGTTTGATGGGATGAGAGATTTTTAGTAGTGTTATGGATGGTGACTCGGTCAGGCCGAATCAATAAAATTTCGAGAGCCAAATTAGAATAATAAAAAAATGACAGAATTTATTTTAACAATAGAGAAAAAAAAATGACAGAATCTTATGCCAATTAAATGAACAAAAAGATTACAGCGAAACAAAATAAGTTTCGTGCCACAATAAGGTAAAGCAATGCTCGAGCATTGGGTGAACCAGGACTCTGCCCCTGTCACAGCAGTCCGGTGAGGTCCACGATTTTCTGCTCACCGCGCTCTGATTTTATACAGTTTATTTAGCCCAGGGCCAGGAACTCTTTTGTTTCTTGGAATATTCAGACCTCATCCTTTCAGTCCGATGTTGAGACAATACTGACTCCAGGGTTAGTTTAAATTTCTGTACAGCCTGAATATTTGGTTAACTTCTTCTCGGATCTCCTCCCTCCTGTATTCTCCTCTTTCCGGAAGATCTTTGCATGTGTGTAGACTCTGCATTTTCCCTTGTCGGGAACTCGGTGCATATGAGTGTGTTCCATGTTCAATCATATCAGTCTCCCCGGATCACTTCGTTTGCATCTGTGTTTCGTGATGAAATCTACATTCAGTCCTTTTCGGATGGTGGCTCCTAGG
>VYXF01011901.1:45411-66947 GCA_013397295.1 Polioptila caerulea
CTCTGTCATTTTGATCATTTAATTGGCATAAAACCCTGTTCATTCTATTTTTATATTCTGTTGTTCTAATAAATTCTGTTATTTTTTTATTGTTCAAATCTGGCTCATGAAAAATTATTTTGATTCGGCCTGACCAAGGCACCATCCATAACATACATAACAGCTATGACATAAATCATATTGAAATTACATGAGCGAATTTGATATGCCTTATCTATAACAGTAGCTTCTTTTTTCTTCTGAGAGTTTGGCAGGGCTCGATGCTCAGGACAGGACTGGATCTGTTGGCTTCACACTGCTCAGAGAGTTTGTCTGGATATCTATGCTTTGTGACCACTGGAGCAACCAGGATTTGTCCCACACTGCCAGTGCTCAACCAGCAAACTTGTGGATAGGAAAGGGCATTTTGGCTTGTGGACAGGAGGACATCTCCTCTTGGGCTCCCTGTCCATTCCCTCCTGACCCAGCTGTGCCTTTTGGACCTGCCTCAGGCAGCTCCTGGGCTCTGTAGCACAGAACGGAGCCCTCCAGCACTTGCAGGGCTGCTGCTGGATGAGGTTCTTTGAACTTACACACCACGAGATTGACTCCCAGGGCCACCCTCTGCATTCTCCCACGTGGATCTGCTCCCTCAGAGGCAGAAGCCCTGCAAAGTCAGGGTCAGCCCTGTTCCTCAGGGAAAGGGGACAGCTGCTGCCTTTGGAGCCCCTCTGTTATTTGGCCCCTTGGGTCAGTGAGCTCCACAGAGATATGGCTGTGCAGCATGACCAGAAATTATTTCCTGCAAACATAGTGTAAAGGATTTCTGCGTGCTCCACATTGTTGCCCCTCTGCCACCTCCATGTGCAGAATAAGAGCACCACAGGGCTTGCCAGGACAGGAGTTCCTGAGGAGACACGGCAGGAAAGGGCACATCCCAGCTGGCACTGCCTTCCAGGGTGCTTTGGGACTCATCAGTGCATTACAGCGTTTGGGTTCCCCAGGTTGAGGGTGGGGTGCCCTCAGAAAGGCTGCAGAGCCCCACACAGACAGGACTGACCTTGGCCGACTCTTCTAGGGACTTTTAGCATGTCCCACAGGCAGGACAGAACAGAGCCAGGGCTTTCATCTCTGTAGCTGTCACTAGGAAAAGCCCAAGAGGACACTGGAAATGTAACCCTTAATGTCATTAGATAGTGAGCAGGGATATCTGTGTTGAAACCTTCCTTTAGAAGCACAGGTTTGTCTTCAAAGCTCTCTTTTTTATTTATTTTTTTCCAATAAAGAAAGTGAACAGAGAAATTCATTTTGCCTCCACTAGATTACAGAATTTATCTGTGTATTTGTCATCTGATGCAGATCAAGGACCAACACTGTCAAGATTATAAGGGAAAGGCTATTTTCTCTTTGCTTTCAGGACAAAACATAGACAGAATTAAAGCAGATCTGCTGGGCTTAAGTTGTTTTCAACTTCTTCCAAGAGAGGAATACCCCAGTTTCCAATTTCATTTTCCCAAACCAATACTTGCAGAGAATTATAGTGAGCCTTTTCCTAGGATTTTTGCTAGAATCCAGTAGTAACCTAAAAAAGAAATGACCTGACAATGCCTATGTACACACATATTTGGAATGCCAGAAACTGCTTTGCATGGATTTAAAACCACTCAGACAAAAAGGTGACTGGCTCCATACACCCCAGAACTGCCCTTGCTGGTCATACAACACAGAAATGTCTGTTCAAATTCCAGATAAACAAAGCAACAAATCATAATAAAGGAGCAAGGACAGGTTCTTATCCTGTGTAGAGGAAATACACCAGTGTTGTTCTTGATTCAGTCCATGTTTGTCCCAAAGTGGAAGATGAAGAATGTACTCAGTAGAAATTTGGGTTTAGGAGTTAGTTTTGCTCCCTCATTAATTTTGCGACATAAAGTGCACTTTTCACAAGACATCAAAATCGTAAATTGGCATGACCAGGGACAAGTTAATTTGGCTCTCAGAGAATGTGGCTCCACATGTCTCAGACTGTCCATTCTGTGACACTCTCTCTCCCCCCTTTCCCTTGCTGTTATCTCCCTTCTGTCTCTTGTCGGCTGCAGATGGGAAACCAAAGGCTCCGACCACCCACGGGGCCTCCTCAGCAGCTGTAAAACAAAGGTTCCAGGAGCCAAAAAAGCCTTTTCTCCAGCAGGGCTATCTCCTGTGGCTGGGCCTTGGCCTGGCATCGGGGACCAGGTCTGATGTCAGCCAGGGAATTCTTTTAAAATGCAGAAGGAAAAAGTCCTTGCAGTGCTTCCCTCTGTCTGAGTGTTTCCTCTGGGAAATTGGTACCCTGTTGGATGTACAAAAAGAGGATCTTTCTTGGGGGGCCTCGGGGCTGTGTGTGGGTTTGTTCTCTGTTCAAGGCCCAGATGTCTTGAGGTGAGCCATGGCCCACCTTGGCTTTTATGGGAGAGGAAGAATGTGAATCAAAACTTAAATTCATGTAACTTTGTGTGTGGCCTCCCCTGCTATGCAGAATATCTTTGTGTACACTCATGTCTGCCATGACTTTGAGAAAAAGCCCTTTACTTGTATGGCAAAAAACTTGTAAGTCAGAGTGTTTACATTCCTGAGCACTATATCATCTCTCCTGACAGAGTTAATGAAACAAATTAAGCAAAACTCCATACAGATTCCTGTGTTCACAGAAAACTTTGCAGAATTCTTGCAGCTCCTCTTGTGATAGTAGCTGAGTGTGCTGAGCCTTATTTTCCATTTGCTAAAAAATCATAAGCTTCCTGGCCTAGTCCTGACTTTTTTTATCTTGAGGAACGGAGGATTAGGTTAAAATACTCTTTAAAAACTCCAACCCACTTCTCTCAGCTGTTCCCCAGTCAGTTTTCAGAGTGATCCAAAGGATTGGTCAGCTTCATGAGAATCTGACATGTGTTTAAAGTTCAGAAAATGATTGATGATGTGGTACTTAGAACACACATTTTCCTGACTTGGGTTGTCAGGTGAACAAGTCAGTCAATTCATTCAACGAGAAAGCTGCAAAAGCATAAATATACAAGTGTTTGCCCTGCTGGGTTATTAATGTGGTGTCCTCCAAAGAGATATCATCAGGTCTTAGAGATGTCGGGGAAATGTGTACAGCAGAGCTCCTCCACAGGAAACAGGGCTGCACTTCTTCACTTATTTGATATTTCTGATCAGTTCTGAAACGTAAAAACAATGAAGTATCCAGATTTGCAGCTAAAGAAAAAGATTTTTAGGAAATACAAGTGGATCTTGGCTTTCAAGCTGTTTTTTCACACCCATTTAATGCATCTTTTGATTGGTTACATACTCACTTTTTGAGGCAAGGCACCACGGAAGACGCTTCAGCAGATAAATGGAAAAACATTGCTCAGGAGAAATGTCCACATTTACCTAATCATCCTTCTGCAGCCAAAACTTTCTTCAGGAAGGGGCTTCAGGAAATTCCTCACCCATGAAGTCCTGTTGACTGTAATGGAATTGGCAGATATGAGTAACCAACCCCAGAGTGCAAAAGCCAGCTCAGAAAACAGCCTTCTACTATCAAATTTATTTAGTTTTTCATTTCAGGGTTTCATATTCGTGCAAATTTCCTAGGGTATAAAAATTTTCAAGATTAAAACTAAATTAATTAATTAAGATTATGCCATCAGTTGTATACATAGACTATGATTAATATGCTATGCTATTCTTAAGAAAATAATGTTTTCGATAAAATGGAAGTTGAATATTTGGATCTTAAAATAAGGATTTTCAATGATGCCTTACCTGAGTTTCCTGTTGATGTTTTTTTAATATATATTCATGACTTAATTTACTTAGTAAAAGTTGAATTTTGCCACATAGCTATTCTTTCTTCAAATTCTCCAATCTTTGTCTAACAAAAAATTACCACTCTGCTGAAAATTTGTTGAAAACATCACACTGACCAATATAAAATGTCAGGAATACCATGTCTTTTAAAAATATTCCTCAAAAATCAACCTGTATCTCACAAAAAAAGAAACAATTGGGTTCTAAACTCTGCATAGTTCTAAAAGCTTACTTTTAAGCATCCATTTTTAGAAATACAGAACAATTCCTCCAGCTTTTTAAATAGCTGAGACTTAATATGCCATAAAAACATACTGTAAATATTTCTGTTGCTGGCATGGTGTCTCTGTTACCACAAGGAGTTGCTAGGATATTATCTGTGTCAGCAAGTTTGTTGTGCCTTTATAATGAAAAACTAACAGTCATTTTGAGGCATTATGCAAATAATATCCTGTTTTCTCAAGAGATTCCTTTGCAGCAATCACAAGAAAGCTCCCAGCCTTTGAGCAGATTTTTGTACTCTGCTGTCAGCTTCCCTGCGAAGAATAATTCCATTTTTCCTACAGTGATTACAGCAGTAAATAAACCTGTGCCTAACTGAATTTAGTGCTTGAGACTATACTGCAGACATATCTCAGAAAGCCTTTCAAACCCAGAAACAGGAAAAATGTTTAAAATGTTAGAAATAAATAATTTTTGTCCCCAAAATTATGTTTAGGAATGACTGCTAAACTGACACCTCTGTTTCACTGATGGTTATTAAGTATGATGTGCTTAATAGAGGAGTAAAGTGATGAAGTTCATCATTGCAAAAGAGAAATTTGGTTGCAAAACTTTTCTGACCCCCTTGTTTCTGATGCCCAAGAAGAACCTGTGATAGAATTAAACATTATTGGAGTACTTATAATAAAAAGAGGAAGCTGTTTTCTCTTTAAGACACATAATTTATGCTTGACTTGTCTTTGAAGTTCCCACGGTGCATTGGGTTTTGTTGTTTTTTTTTTCAATATCTGCAGGAAATCACTTCAGTCTAGTTTAACTCTAGGCACGCCGCAACTTTGCTGTGCTGAGTTTGGACTTTGCTGCTTATTTAGGTGTTGTTTTAAAGGATCTTTTAATTCATCCCTCATTCCTGGCCATTCTTTCGTTCTTTGAACAAGGATTGAGTGGAGGTTAAAGCCTCCAAATTATGGCTACAGTTCCTTGTTAGAGAGAACAGTCACCTCGGTCTTTGATTAAATGTATAGGATACGAACGGCAAGCCCAAAATCCAACCAAATGTACTTCAATTTTTTGGAGCTTGGCAAGCCTTTGAGCTGGTGGTAATTGTTTGCAGTGCTTAATCATGCACCAGAATGTTCAGTGTCCTGTTTCTGACCCAGCAGGGCAAGGAAATGTCAATATGATGAGAAGGTCTCAGGAGATCTGCAGTGTGAAGTCAAGGCAAAAGTTATTCAAACAAGCATGAAGTGGATTTTGTGCAATCCATTTCAGTTTGACTCGTTACTGATCCGGGTTTCAGACGACCACTGAAAAACTGGGAGGATGAAAGGAAGTATTTTCCTGAGAAAATCAAGATGAAACCTACAGTAAACCTGATTTTATCCAGCACTGGATTTAAGGTTGATCAATAGCACAGTGGACTCATTACATTTGTTCTTTAGACAAAGAGAATGATGAAGAAGAATTCGACATCCGCATAAGATTATTATTTTTTTTGTTAACTATGCAGCAGCAAGCTAGGAAAAAAAATTCCTGTATCAAAATATGTGTCCTAAATTGTTTTAAGTTTAATGTCAGGTGTAGAGAATTATTCCCATGTTTTGGCAATATGTGACTAATACTGATTGGTAAATCAGAATTATTTAGGTTTTAAAGCCACTGCACAGGACCCCTTTCAGCAATGAAATAAAACTGAGGATGAAAAAGAGAAAGATTAATTATTATTCCATCAAAGGGAAACCACTCTAAATGTATTTAGCATTTATATCACTGATATATTTGCAAAAAAGTTAAGTATGACATATCTATTTTAAAATAGGCATAAGAATAAGGATGGAACTCTGAAGCACACACAGGTCTACAGAGCTATTTTTCTTCTATTCAAATCTAAAATTTTAGTCGGGTGGTAGCAGGATTGAATAAAATATACATACTGCTGTAGCTAGGGAAAATATTAAATCACAGACAGGGAAATGAAGTATAAAAATAGATATTTACTATAATGATGGAAAAACCATTCACATTTACAAAGCAGTTTGAGCAGTGCACATGACAATACCACTACTGTAGCACAGTTCACACAGCATATAACTAATTTTAGCTGAGAATATTACAGACAACTATGATTTTCTAAGCCTAAAGGTTTTTATTGAAATCATTTAACTTGAAGAGTTTGAGAACAATGTATTTTGAAGGATTGAAGTGAGGCAATAGTAACATCATGCTGATTATGATTTTCAGGGAGTCTAAGCATTTCATCAATGAGAATTCCCACACAGTATCAGCCATTACTTTCAAATAAATGGCCTACATTTCATGATGTAAGGAATGAAAAACAGGAGAATAACTTGGGGGTTTCTTCAGCTCTCCTGACAAATAGAGGTGCATTTCAGCTGTTTAGCATTTAGCTGCTTTCAGCAATTACTAAATACCAGCCCCCATCTCTGTTTACCTGATATTCTGCTTCTACCAAGATTGCTCAGCACCTTCATTTGAGTTCAAAATGTGTGAAATCTTAATCCTCCCATTTCTCTAAATGGCTGAAACAAGTGTCCCAGTTTTTGGTGATACCAATTCCCATTAAAAAAAAAAAACAAAGCTCAGATATCTGCTGAGGGGCAGAAGGACCTGACTGACCTTTTTGTAGTGGAAGATGTGTTGATCCTTTCTGAAAATGAGAATCCACTTGGAGAGCAAAGAGTGTCAAGCAAAAACTTGGTTTGTTTTGGTACAGTGTCTGCAGCACAGTGAGAGGGACTGCAGCTCATCATCAGATTAGAAAATTTCCAAAACACAGTTCTGTGCAGTCTTTTTAAATTAAGTAGATACACATTCTCATTTCCTTAGGGAAATGCACTTAAAAGGAGGTCTCTTTGCAGTGGGAAGAGAAGGGCAATTTCTAAGGCTCCGAAGAAGGAGAAGAGGGAATAACAACTGCCACCTAAGCATCGAATGGAAATTTCCTGTGTGGCAGTTGGCTGTTAGATTTGTTGAATCCCAAGTTTCTGCTTTTTAACAAAAGGATTGACTGTGGGGTAAAAACTGCTGTATTTAAGGGGTGATTTGAAAACAGACTCAGTGCCAGAATCTCCTTCTGCCCCCACTGGTACATGTATAACAATGTTTAAGAGTGAACAATAGGGACTAAACCCAGGAGTCTACACCTGGACAAAAATTCTGCCAACATTTCAACTTCAGTAAGGAATACAGATTGGTAATTTTATCTGTCATGGATGTAAAGTGAAAATCTGAGCTGTGTAAAGTTCTGATAGCAAAATACAAAATGAGATTAAGTTTATCTAATTTCACATTTTGTCACTGTCTAAAGAGGCAGACTTACCAAAAATAAAATAAAAAAAAATTTAGAAGCATTGGTGAACCTGAATCAGGTTTTGAATTCCAAAGCTGGGTCGACTTTCTAGGCTTGGGAAAAAAGGTGCAAATCAATGTGAAAATCTTCACCCCTGGGCAAAACACAGTCCTAACCAGTAAATGTAACACAGCCTCGTGCCAGAGACTCTGCCTCAGTTCCCTCTGTTCCCGGTGCTGCATGTAGATAAATATACTTTGTTAGAGGTCCATGCACTACAGAATTTCAAATCCAGCTAGGGAAAACACAGAAAGTAAGCAAAACTCCTTGTTTTACACATGGGAATTGGAAGCCCAGCTAAATACCTGTTTAAGTTCATCCAAGAACCTTGTGCTGCACCTGAGAAGTGAACTCCATTTTCCCTAATCCTTATCCAAAGCACCTACCTAGCGCCAAACTCGTTTTTTAAAATTGAGAATAATTTTATTTGAAGATGGCAGTGATGATGCCCAGATATGACTGGTGATTCTGAGAAGGTTCAATCTAAGCAAACCAATAATAGAGAAAGATACAGGCACAGAGAGATAATAAAGTGAATCATACATTATGTGAATAACAGGAATTAGGTCCTCTGAGTAAAACTACCCTGCTGTCCTTTTTTTTTTCCCTGCAGCTTTTGCTGTACTTTTGAGATTCCTTGGAGAATCAAGACCTGGAAACTCCCATGGACCAGCACTTTGAGGAGAGCATAAGGTTCTTGAGTAGCCTGCATACAAAAAATCCAAGTTTCTTAGGGTGTCATTCTGAATAATGACGATATTTTATACCCACTTCCTACAGATGCAATCACTTTAATCCAGCCTATTATACTGTAAAGCAGCTCTTTCATATGCACTCTTTTCTGGAACCTGAGTGTTTTCAAAGCACAGCTCATCTTATGTGACAGAAGTCATAAAAGCTTTTGTTTTAATGCCCTTGGTTAAAGGTCTTACAACTGCTCAGTGAAGCCTATATCTTGCCTTGGCTTTAGAAATACTCCTGGACTTTCAAGAGCAACCCCTAATCTGCTGTTAATAACAGAAGAACCATCTCAGGCCAGGGTGGTGTAGGGTCCTCCCCTGGAGTGGTGGAGCTCTACAATGAGGGTAAAATTCATCCCCTTGCACGTCTCCCCATTTCCTGGTGATTTCCCAAGCAGCTGGGGACTATCCTAAAGGTCACAACCCTCCAGACAAAGTTCAGGGAGCATGTCTGGGATGTTGATGTTCCTCTAATTTATGTGCTGAGCTCTGGGTGCCTTTATGGACATGTTGCAGGGGGAGGGTGTGTTATAAAACACACTCCACTGTTCCCACCTCTCCCACTGGCAAGGAGAGGAGGGAGCAGGCACATGGCAGATGGCAGCCCTGTTGTTAAACACTGCTGAGGGCATTTGGATAAAGCAGTAGTAAATGAGGTATAGAAATCCATGGAAAAGCTGTGTTTCTACCTCTGAGTCTACCCCCACGTTGAATCCCGCTCATGCCACTGACTCTCACGCCTAGGCAGAGGCTCTGAAGTCAGAAAATGAGAAAGAAGAGGGCTCAGAAGGAAATGTCAGGGTAGTCATTTTCTCACAGGACTCTTTCTGGCAGCTGGAGATGGTGGCAGTGTGACAACACGTTGGAGTTCTGGAGAGGGATTCCTCCGGAATGGAAACATCCTCCGAAGGACTGTGCTCATTTCCCTGACTGTGCTCAGTCCTGTGGGAAACTCTTACCCTATGACGAGTTCTTCTAAACTAGATGGGATTTCTATTTATTCTTAAGTTGTCTTTTATTTTTGGCAACTCCCCCACTTCTGGCTTGACATCTCGGAAACGAGACCCTTCAGATTCTCAGAAGCCAGAAATGCTGCTGACAAAACTAATTCAGAACTGTCCTCATCAGCTCTGCTCACTTGATAACATTTTCTTTCTATTCAGTTATTCCCTCCTCTGCTAATTCTGGAGCAGTTTTGGTGCACATAAAAGTAATTAAAACCATGTTGCTGGATATACATAATCCAAATTAAGAGAAGAAAAGAAAAGACCTATCTGCTTATTCTCATTCTATTTCTAGCTCATGAGGTTTGGATTTTGCATGGTAAGACTTAGAGACAGGTGCTGAATAAGCCTTGCAAGACAACCAAAATCTGAGGTTATAAGTCTGAATGTATTTTGCTATTTTTGGGGTACCTTAGATTTGTGTCTAGAAGATTTTTTTCACTCCCCTAAATTTCAGTCATAATTTGTCTCAGCTAAGTCTGTAATGGCTCATGGGGAATTGAGCCGCTTGTTGTAGGGTGTTTTTTTTTTTTGCCTTGCCCTGCAGATGTGTCAATCTCAGTCTGAGACCTAAGAGTGAGCCTGGATTCATTTCTAACAGCTTCACGAGAAAGAACAGACTTGACAGTTTGCCCAGTGTCTCCAGTGATATTTCTTAATCTCATTAATCCCTGGAACTCTATTAATGAGAAGTGTACTCATGTAATAGACCATTCTGTTGATTATGTGCAGTGTATGGAGGGATTTTAGATCAATATTTTCATTTTACTGGTTGCTCCCATTTGGCAGGAACGACAAAGGGTAAAATCTGCCTCTCCTGGATGGAGTGATCCACACACTGACTCTCTTCCAGACATTCCAAACAGAAGCACAACCTTATATTTTCCTATATTTTTTTCTCCACTTGACCCATAAGCCCTCCAGTTTCCACCCAAGGGTGAGAATTTGGTGACTCCAGGTGCTAAATTCCCCACCAGACTCTTTATTGTACTCAGTACCAGCTACAGGAAAAGCTGACATACAGAAAAATTAAAAGATTCTTTTTAAATACAAAGTTTAATTCTCTCCAGAGTGATAAAGGGTGGGTTAAGTGCTTAGAGTTTAGATTCTAAATTTATTCCAGTGGACAGGTAGTCTGAATTTTTATGTTACAGTTGTGTTTTCTCATGTCTGTGAGTAGTAAAGAACAATTAAAACAAGTTGAAATCATTGAACTCTCCTTTCTACTGTAGTTAAACTTGAAAAAACAATCCTCAATTTTGAATTTTTGAAAGGTTAAAGATTATTTCTGTTTCATTTTTAAAGTTGTTGGATTTTTTTTTTTTTTGGTACCAATCTTGGATTACTTGCCTGGCAGTGTCAGGCACTTACAGAACCATGTAATGTCTAATACTAAAAACCTCTTGGCAGATTTGATGCCATACCCCCATAAAAAACCCAAAACTGGGAGTGACAGTCTTTCACTTGGTCAGAGCATGCCAGAATGTCTCTGTTTGGGGTCATCTCAGATCATCTGTGAGGGGAAATAAAGGGAGTAAATTCCAGTGCCTTTGTGCAGGGGTCTGAAGGCTGTGAACTTTCTGCTTTTACAGTGAATTTACACAAGTAAATAAGGCTCGGCCCCCCAGCCTTATTTTGCGTTGCAGAAATACTGGTGGATTGTCTCAGCACCTCTGCTCCCAGTACAGCACTCCCTGCTTTGTATGGAGCTTGGATGAGCAGAGCCTATTTGATAGGCTCAAATAAAAAGTCATCTCTCCTCAATATTCCACAATTCTTTTTTCTGTGTTCCACTTTTACATCTAAAACATTTGGGACATGCTCACCTAAAGACATTCCTGCTTTTGGATAATTTAGACACTCTTGGAAGCAGAGTTGCCACCCAGCTCCACTGGGCAAGCAGTGGCACAGTGTGGTGTGAGGTCAACCCCTTCCTCCTGAATAAATAAATTAATTTATTAATTAATAATAAATGGGGGAATAATAAGTGGAGAAGTGAGGTGGTGATTCATGTCTGAGCACTGTAGGCCAGCACAAAGCTTTTAAATGCTAAGTTTAGGCTAAGATTGCAACAGATAACCAACCTGGCAGATGGGCTGCAGAGTAATATGGGAATTCTGACACAGACTAGACTTCCAGTCATTGAATATTGTGTAATCTGAGATAAATAGAGATCTTTGTTGTGAAGCTTTAAAAAACCCCTCAAGATGGAATGCTTGTTGAACACATTGCTGCCTAATTTCGACACTGTCAGCTGTAAAATTCATCTCCTCGTTAAAAAAAAAAAAAAAAAAAAAAAAAAAAAAAAACAAAATTTTAAAAAAAAAAAGTTAAATAAACCAAAGTTTATGAAACATATGTTTGCATTTAAAACTGTTTTGCTGTTCACTCTGAGAGGACTTTGGAGACATGGCCTGTGTTAAAATACCACTTCCATTAAACATTGGAAGCTCAACTTTTTTACAAAAAAATTCACACAAACATTCTGCTCTTAATCCAAACAGAGGGGTTACGAACTGAGCCTTCAAACAGAAACTTTCAATATTTGGCTTCTCAGCTCAGTAGCACCAATCTGGAATGCCAACCAGCATGCACTGTAATTAATAATTGTTGTTAAAAAAGGTCCTCAAGGCACAATACCCGGGGCATATAGCTTGTCTGCTTTTTTAACCAAATAAGGGAGCAGGGCATTTCACTGTTTATAATAGCAACATGAAAAACGATGATTCAAACTGTTAAAGAAAACACTTTAAAACTTTTCCTGCCCATTTCCAAGTTTCTTCAACTTCTAAAAAAAAATATTATAAAAAATAACAAAGCTGGCTACAACTCTCTGGCAGATTTATAGAAACCTCCGTTTTTCGCTTTTCAAAACGCTTTAACAAAGCTCCAGAGATGAACAACATATCATCCAAGTTCTGGCAGCTATGCAAGAATTGTACACACAGTCCCAAAGAGTAAACAGGCAAAAATCAATTCCAGGGAATGACAGAAAGCGGAACTAATTAAAGACTCCAAAGCAAAAGAGATCATTTTCTAAGTCAAACGTGTCAATATTTATCACACAAGTGAAGTTGGTGCTACAGTGAGTCTGGTGGCATTTATAAACATACATCTGGCACAATAACATGTTGGTAATTATAAAATGAATGTTAATAAAATACATATAAATACTTCAACCCCATACTAGGCAACTCTCAAAATGCTACTTTAGCCTCTTAGCAAAACTTAAACATTAGATTGCCTGACAGCATCCTAAAGTTTTTTAAAGATTTGTGGCTATCCCCTCTTACCATTAAAACTTTTGACTTAGCCAGAGTTGCTTTTGATCATCCCAGTGAAAGGAGACAGATTCAAACCACAAAATCTTCATCACACATCCCTCTTTCCTACGTTTTTATTACCCTGCAAGCCCAGTAGCTGCTGAACAGAGCTCCCCTGGGCTCTCCTGGTGGTGGTACCATTCCTGCCCGGTGCTGATCACCCCTTCATCCTGCTGGAGGCTTTCATGGCACCAGACCCAGGCCACAGCTGCTGAAATATATCCCTAGGATTTTATCCCCTGATTAATATATTCTGCCTTGTGGTTTGAACCGAAACTTTAAGTCATCAAGTGCTCGCTCCCCAGAAAGGAGGGCAATGGCAGTTAGGAGGAAAGGATGTCTTCCTCCACCCTGACGAAAATCAAGAGAGCTATGATAATTTTTCCTGGTACAGCTCTGCCAGATGAGGTTTTACTCATCAGCTGAGTGTTTGATGTTCAAAACCAGCACAGCCACGCACTCCCAGCGTGCTGAAACTGCTGCTGCACCTCCCTTTTTTCACAACCAGGTTCCTCTAAGGCAAGGAGTACATGTTTATCAGGGTTATGTTTTGTTTCTAGCACCGTGTACCATGGAAGCAGAGCCACTTGAGGAGGAGGCAGCTCTTTCCTCTGTCACTGAAAATGGTCTTCTGTGTACTGGTGCCCTGTAGGAAGAAGTGGGGATGAGGGATGAACGTAAGAATGAGTTTCATGAGCTCTGTGCACTTCTCCACTAGGATTAGCAACACTTTTCTGATTCCCTGGTGGATTTTATTATTTAGTATGCCCAAGATTTCTAGCTGCTTCTGGGTTTTGCAGGTGTCAAATGCATTCAGGAAACACTAATTCCTTTTAAAGGACAGCTCCAGAGTCAATGGATAAAATTCAGCTTTGCAGATCAAAGTTCCTTTTGCTCCTCAATACAAATTGAATGTTGCGAAATGCAGGGGAAATCTGCAGCACACCTGCACAGCACAGAAAAGAAACAGCACCATGGCTTGAAAGCTTTACTTTTGAGGTTGATTTCTGTAGTTTGGAAAGACTAAGGTACAACTTCTTCCTTTTTTTTTTTTGTTGACTTGGGTGGAAATTTAAAAGTAACAGCAAGAAAGCCAGGTTGGATTCATCATTTGACTTTATTTCTACTTGGTTGGTTAGTAAGAGAATTTCCTGTCTGCAGGAAAGTCCTGTGCTTTGGAAAGAACAATTTATTTCAGGTTGATTGAAACACTATATGCCGTATTTGACAGAGTGAATGAAATAAAATTCAGGAAGTTTTCATTGCTGCCTGAAAGGAAATTTTATCAGACCTGACATTCATGATGTTAGAAATTTAGGCATTCACAAAGGGCCATGTCTTAACTTTTCTGACTGATTCCAGTTCAGGCTGTACTGCCACATCAAGAAGCATGGTTATTTATGATTTTATAAGTAACTCTCCCTTTTTTCAAAGCTGCTCCCTGCTCTGCGCCATCACTTACACATGTGTTGTCATTGAGAGATTGTTTGAGGAACTGGTTCAACAGAATAAACCCCCAAATCTTCTTTTTCCTTTTCTCCTCATTCAGATAAGTTGCCTGGGTTGTTCCTCACAGGCTCCAGAACCATAGCCCAGAGGAAGGAATGAGTGCAGCAATGAAAGGCCCAGCATGTACAGGAAGAGGGATGGATTGAGCCAGAATTGGGACCAAAAGTTGTTATGTGGAGCCATAACTGCTTATTTCATTATCAAGTAATGACTACCCTGTTTCCTTAAATCCACCATCCCACATCCCCAGAGAGCTGATTCATATGTCTGAGGGAGATATATTAAATATGGTGGGTGGATAAGAAACAGACTTCATGTTTGGTGTGAAGGTTAAAAAACCCAGGGCAGCTTTGGCAATGGCAGAGGTTGCTCTAGTGGCCTTGGAGAGCCTCCTTGGTGCTGTGCCTGGTTTGGATATGCTGCAGTCATGCAAAGGCATCTCAGCACTATTGGGCAAATATCTGCAGCTGAAAGAGGGAAAGGTGGCAAACGAAAGGAAGGCAAAAAGAGTAAAAGGTATTTATGTGAGGGTAAAAGAGAAGCCAAACCCAAACACAATTGCAGGAATAACGACCCCCAAAAAGTAAGCAAAGCACACTAATGACCTGAACAAAAGTATCAGTTTTCAATGCTGAGTTTTAGTGAGGGAGATGATTGTTGCATGTTCCAGCAGTGTCAGACAGCAGCAGCTCTGCTTGAAGAGATGTTGTGCAGCTCAGCACAAGCAAAACTCCAGCTCTGGAAAGTGCAGGAATTAATGCTGCAACCAACACACACACACAGAAATGCTTGGAAACCTGGGGCATGATGCAAGCAGAACTTCTATGTTGCAGCAATAAGCAGACAAGACTCTTTTTTTTCATGAAGAAAAAGCTAATCTTTAATGTTACAGCCCACTTTTATACAGTTTTCAAGACTTCGTGTAAAGCTCTAATTGGTTCATAACTTTCTTGCTGTTTAATTTATTGTTTAGTAAATGGCATTTTACATATCTATCAAATCTTTTTGTTCCTGAATAGCTTACATATTTTGTTCATTGATTATTATGGGACAGATTTCTTGTTTTTTACAGGTGTAAGTGGTTCACTTACCAGAACAGTTTGTTGTGTTACCTGCCTTTCATTCTTATGATTTTTTTCACATGTGAAGTTCAAGCTAACTGCTAGCTTAACTAGAGTAGAAGAGCCTAAACCATATTTTATCAGGGTTTTCTTTTATAATATCTTTACCTGTGTGTATTAGTAATACATAGTAATATATGCAATATACTTAGTTACAATACTAGTAATTACAATACTAGTAATTAATTACAATAACAATACTAGTAATTTAATTACAATACTAGTAATTTACTAGTATTTTTGGAATTAAGCAAAAAAAGAGAAAAATTTGGATTAGGCAACAGTTGGACACTCCTAAACTAACCTGCTCCTCACCTCTACTCCATCCCAACACCTATTTAAGTGATTAAATAAAAAGCCCCTCACACACCTACAAACTACATTTAGTCAGAGACTCCCCTAATTTCAAGGGCTGGTACGGGCAGTGGAAGCCCTGACATCAAGGTTGGACAAACCAGGCTTTGGTCTGAAGTTTGCAGAAGTGATGGGTTTTTTCCTCGTAGTTGGGTCAGTAATGCACAAGGTGAACACTTACACATGAGAAAAAAGCACAGTCAAGTTCACTGACTCATATTCACAAGAAAGGTAATGGTGTGAAAAGTATTCACATCTCATGACTCCCTTCTCCTGTGCTTTATCCATAAATCTATTTTGGAGTCAGGGGATCCTTCTGAGTTTGTGATGAATTTAAAGAACACATCATGTCTTCCACATATGTATTTTATGAACAGTTTTCAGAAACAGTTTAACTTACATTAAGCAGGCAACAAACACAGCAGTGAACAGGGAGTTCATAACCTAGATGAACACAGAGAATGGGAAAACCAACCAGTCCTGTGCAGGTCCAAACACAGTCAGTTATCAGGAAAATCTTAACCATGAGGTCTGTGTCACTGTAGAACCATTTTCCCAAGCAGAATAACAGGAGCTTGAAACCTTCTTACCTGGACGATCATCTCATGGATGGAATAATCAGCCTGTGTATGGTCTGACTACACAGAAAAGACATTTTAACTCCATGCAGGGCTCACCTGGGCTTTTTAATGAGTTAAAATATTACGGTTACAGTTTGACACTTGCAAAGAAAAAAAAAATTTCCTCCTTGTGATTGCTACCTGCTGACTTAAGGAATCCACCTAAATGAGCTCTCAGTTAGGGATGTCTCCATTGAGACCTCCTGTTAACCTGAAAAGTGTTAACTCCTTTGGAAACTCGTTCTGGCAATGTTTGTTTAGGCTGGGAAGAGGGAAGGGCTAGATGGATAATTGCCCTGATAGTTAGGAGGACATAAAAAAAAACCAGGAAGAACGAGAGTGCACCTAAGCAAGCAGGAAACTCCTTGGGAGGAAATCTTCAACATCTGAAGTCAAAGAGGAGAAAAAAGGGAAAAGTTAGGCAGGAAAACACTCTGTCAACGCCATTCCCTGAAGCTCCAGAGGAGCCTTGCTTTCATCCATTGCACTAAAACGTGGCACTCCTTTGTATTGTGCTCCCTTTCACGAGCAGCAGCGGGAGGATGAACAGCGGCGATCTGCACACCCCGAACCCCTCAGCCTGAGCCCGGACCTTGTGCGGGGCTAGGAAAGCTCAGCGGAGCCTCCCAGTCCCGAAGGTGATGGAGCAGTGCTCAGATGGCCCCTTGCTCCCACCATAGCTCTGCTCTCGGGGTTTACACCGTTTTGGGTCTCCTGCTCACCCCCGATTTCACTGGGAAAATTCCCTTGGTTTGTGTGCGCAGACGCCCTGGTTTCAACAGATGGGATCATGTTACATTAAGAACTTTCATATCCTAATCTAAACATCAAAACTTCCCTTCTAGTCAGCTTTATTATGGAAACACAAATGGATTGGAAAAGGGATGGGAATTTTAGTAACACAAGCATAAGTGATGCTTTTATAGTAAAAAAAGAGTTAAAAAATCTAATGGTCCTTTGTCTCAGCTTTGCGTTTTAGGGGGCATTTGGCATCTTTTAGCTTCAAGGTTAGATTCCTCCTTTATAAAACCATAGACACAGGATTCCACCTTCCTCAAGAACCATCGGTGGTGGGAAATAATCCTGATTCTAGCTAGTAAAATAAATGAGGCAGCAAAAGATGCACATGGCAGGGATTATTTTCCCAGTCCTTTCAGATGAAGGAATGATAAAACATTGCATTGCTTTCCTTTTTTTCCCCTTCAAAATCTGTTTCACTTAACAAGGCTATCAAGAGTTGTAACAGACTTTTTTCTGATTTATTATGTGGGAACCTTGTTTATCTTGCTCCTCTGGCTTTTTGGTGCCCCCTCGTGTTTAAAAGAACGTGATAAAGATCAATTGCATCTGGGCGCCTTTTAAGATGCAAGATTCATGGAGAAGGACTTAACTCTACCTGAGAAAGGTGTGTGAATTAGGGCATAGGGAAAAAAAGATACTTTAAAGGCTTTTTTTCAGAAATTAAAACAGAGCTATATCTTGTAATTTTAAAAGATTATTCTTACATATGTCCAGATGTTCCCAAACACACTGATAAATTAAAGTTACTTATAAGTTTGTAATAAGCGCATTTTTAAAATATTTAAAAATATTCAGAAAGAACACCGGTGTTTCTTCTCTTTATCCTGTTCAGGTTTATTTTTCATAATCAACAATTAAATAATACTCTTCATGAGCTGATGGTGAAAGGTATCTGAGGACTTGTTTTCAAGTAAAAATATTTTAAGGTGTGTGAATCGTTGGGTGTGCAGGTTGTACATGGGAATAAGGAGAGAATGAGCCACTGGAAATTCTTCTCCTGTGTCACTGGTCCCTTTCAGACCTTGTGCCAAGTCCCTCACCTCATAGCTGCTGATATCCTCATCCTCAGGGTATGTACTGGCATCTTCCCATGGGAATTCAGCCTGCTGTTAAGGTAGAAGAATTCTGTATTTACATATATAAAAATTATACATATGAAAAAACTTGGGTTTTATAATTGGAACAGATGATAAAATAGGCCAAAGAAATATCCCATATGTTGAAAACCCTGTGTCTCGAAAGGGAGCATTCAAGAGCTGCACTCAAAAAGAAATTTTCAGAATAACCAGAAATTTGTGTGAATGCATCTATTTCCCACCTTGACCTACAAAATGATGCACACAGAACTTCCTGAACCCACCCAAATTCAGTTTTCATCTGTGGTCAGCAAAAGGCTGATGTGCTGAGAGTTCACCTCTGTGAAAGAAAACTCCTCTGTGTGGGACCTCCTGGATCATGGTCCTGACAAAAATAGGAGTAGAACACCATTTCTTCTTTTCTTGCAGACAGATCTGGCAGTCTGGAGGGGAGCTACAAAAAAAAATCCTCCCATGACAGGTTCACATCTAAGTGGTGCAGTTAAAAAGATTTATTAAGACTCCACAGAGGAGGTGGCATTAGAGCTGAAGGAATGGCCTGGATGTCACAGCCACCCTGACAGAAGGCAACAGCTCATCAGAGGAGTTTGACTCTGGCTTACTCACGCTGAATAAGACACAAGGACTTTACAAAATTTTTAATCATATTTTTTATCCCTTCTTATCCAGCCCTCCCCTCTTACTACTAAATCTAGCCCACAGCTCTAGGCTTTTGGTTTTGGTTTTGTCATTCCCTCTGGAATGACAAAACACAACATACCTTGGTTTTGTCATCCCCTCTGGCTCTGCCTGCTTTCCCACCCTGATTTTTCCTGGAGCTGCTGGGATCATACAGGACCCAGTGCTGGCTGCTTCCTTTACAAACATCAGTGTTTGCTGCGAGTGGTGCGTTTTTATGGCACATTTGTGTACAGTAACAAATGGCCTGGCTTTGTTCATCCTGATTACCCATCTGGATACAGACAGGCTACTTATATTTACAGATATAACGCAGGAAGGTATGCAGCGCTCAGCCTCACCAGGAAACAATCAGTGCTGCATTATTTTGTTTATATGGATTCAAAGCACAACATAAAAAGGTCTATATTCTTTCCTGGATCCATCTGATGTTCAAACACATGCACGTGAGGACACAGTCATACCTGATTACCTCACCAGGACTCAGCTACTGCAAGAGATGCTCTCTCTTGTTCAGATCTGTCTCAGGGGGGTGATTGTGTATTGAAACATCCTCCTTCAATTGTCTCTGTTTCTTCCTTTCAGTACCTGTCCTGCAGAAACACAGAGGTCTGAGGCTGAAAAAGTGAACACAGATGTTCCTTTAGCCAGATCACCAGTCTCACAGTTTCTCATGCAAGCCTTTCCAAGGAATCTGCGTTGGAAAATATTGGTGAATGTCTCTGAACCTGCCTCTGACTCAGCCCTGGACTGGATTCTCAGTTCATTGTCCTCTTGTTTCCAGGGACTCTTCACAGAGATCCCAACTCAATTCATGATTCATGTGTTTAAACCACAAACACCTTGGAGATAAACTGTGGCTATTTAAAAAAAACCCAAGCAATGAAACACACAAAAAGCTCTAACTACCAGTTGCAACTGAGTATATGAAAGTACAGAATTTAAACCTACATTTCAGTGATAGTCTTAGGTGCAATTTCATCAATGATGTCCAACAGAAAGGCCATACTATATTTGTAGGTAATTGTTTTGTGTAGACCACTGAGAGCTGCATAACCATAATTCAAATCAGAAAAAGCAGATATATGAGTGAAATATTATCTAAGTATTAGAGCAACAGCTTCTTTGCTATTAAACCACAATCTGGTGCTGTTGTATCTTCAGGTCTGTCTCATTTACAGAAGTACAAATTTGCTATTTTTTGTGAAGAGATTTTAGGAAAGGGAGATCAGTCTGGGCTCCTGGCTACCTAGGAAGTGGGATGGACAGGGAGCAAAACCCCATGGGTTGGGTCTCTTGGTGTGATCTCTGTTATCCTGGTGAGCAGATGGCCTCATGGATGGGCTGGAAGAACCAGCACCTCCCTTTGGCAAGTGCTGTCAAAACTCTGAGCCTTACAGCGTCTCTAATTTCCAGTGGATAACACATCTTGAGCTGTTTTAGTGGATATCTGCTGATAAGGAAGGAGGGCATGAAATATTTAGGTTGTGGCATGTGAAAACAATCGCTGCTGATGGCAGAACTCCCATTACAGTTACTGAAGTGTTAAAACCTTGTCTCTCAGTGCGCTGCCAGTGAGTGCAGGATGATAAATCTGCTGTAGAACGACTGCAGCCTGAATAGAATGACTGGGGCTGCAGCCTTCCAGTATCCAAGCCACTTAAAGTATTAACCTGACTCACTGTTAGTGCCTCTTTGTATTTTACAAGAAAAGGCTTTGCTGTCTCAATTACAAACGGTGAAACCACTGCAGGTTCAAAATGAAGTCGCAGTAAACACCCGGACTAAATGTGTGTCGAGGGAGATGCTGCCTCCTATAAATGCAAAGAATGGCAAGTGGAGTCACAAGTAAATGCTTCACCCTTTCTTCCTCTTTGTGATTCAAGTGACTAAAGCTCTACAGGTAACTTCTGCTAAGCGATTTTGTATCTTTTTTTTTTTTTTTCCTTTCATTGCTGAAGACCAAAGACACGGGTGCAGGTTGTAGCATGCTGGAAGATGGAAACACTGTGGGCTGATTTTGGCTTTGGACTGTACAACACACAAAAAACAAAAAAAAAAACAAAGAAAAAAACCCCCATTAAGAACCATTCTGATTTTTCCTCTCATGGTTACCTGAAGATTCAGTTCAAGAAGGTAATCAATTTGTGCCGCTGCTAGTCACAAAGATCAAAGAGCAGGGAACACACACTCCTGTGTCTGATGGAAATGGCCACGGACCAATTGCCTTGCCCTATAGCAAGAAGTGCTTGGGATTAGGGAAAACTTTTCTAAATGCGCGGATAATTTTAGGCACAGCACCAGAATCCCGCAGGAGCTGGAGATGGATCATGGAAGGAAACTCACATCAGCAGTAGTTTGGCTGCGGTTCAATCAGCTTTGGGACGGAGAGGACCACTGGACCCAATAGCGGAGGGTTTAAAAAACTGGGAGTGGGCTCCGTTTCCCTCCCCGCCGCTCTGGGCGGTGCAGCTGTGCCACTTTCCTGTCCAGCCTTCCCGCCCGAGCAGGCAGGGAGCGGCTGGGACTCCCACGGGCTGAGCCTCCTCCCGCCCCTCCCGGAGCGCGCCTCGCAGCATCCCCAAAGTCCCTCCAAAGGCGGCCGGGGCTCCCGGCTGGGCTCCTTCCAGCTGCACACTGCCCAGGCAAGAAGTGGGAGGTGCCTCCGACCGCTCCTGTAAAACGACGCTCGCAAACTTCGGCAGCATGGATGGGAAAACCCGGGGTGTTTCCCAGATCCGTGGCTGACAGAAACTAGTGGAAGCATTTCGTGGGGACCTAAGAAAGGGAATAGCCCTGCTCCTCCTGGACGTTACTGTTTACAATCAATAACATTTTTCTCACTGAGCTTTGCAAAATGTTAAATCACAAAAAAAAAAAAAAA
>VYXF01011901.1:71149-122869 GCA_013397295.1 Polioptila caerulea
GCCCCGATAAGGGATTTATTATTAGCATTTCATCCTCTATTTTTAAAAATCCAGAAATAATCGCCGCAGAGTAGCGGTGAAATGAAATAGCTCGTCTTCCACCTCCCGCTTTCCCCCTCCCTCCCCCCCTTCCCCAAAGGGTAAAACAGTGTAAAGTCCTTTTAACCTATATTAGTATCGCAATTAAAAGCTCGTCTAACTGCGGGAAGCCAATCTAATTATGAAAAATTGCCGGAGTATGAAGTATATGTGACAAATCCTTGAGTCGATGATTGCTGTTAATTCACACCGTGGTGCGGAAGACGAGCTAAAAAAACCCCCAACTTACTAAATGAAATGGATCTGTCTGAGATTGTCAATAATGTTTTTACAGAACTGACTAAATCGCGTATCTCGCTATCATTAACTAATGCGTGCAGCAAAATAAATTATATATATTGGAAGGGGAAAATACATTCCTTGGCTGAGAAGTTGCAGAATGTTTGGAGCCAAAGAGCAGATCGTTTAAATGGTAGGGGGTGGGAATTTCCTTGGCTTCCCTCTAGAAATAAATCACGGCTCAGTGTCTGTGTGCATGCATGTGCACCCACATGCGTATTTATACAAAAACTGTATAGAAAATGTTCCTGCACTGCACTGGGACACAAATTTTGCAAGCACTATTTACTGAGTGCATTTTTTCTACCAGCTTGGAGACAATAAGACCAGAAGTGAGATGCTAACCAGGAACATACTGGAACACTTCTGATTATCCCGCTGAATTGTATACAAATGAAGTAAATTTAGCGTGGCACCATTTATAAATTCCAAGCTTTACAATCAAAATTCCAAATCTAGCTGTTTTGCTAAGAATAGCACGGGGAGTCCTTTTCTTTACTCCCTCTTTTTTGATTCCCATGAAAACCGCTATCCTAGAGCCTGCTCATTAAATAGCCAAATATTTCACTGGACTTCAGCCCATTTCTAGAAGAAATGCTGTTTACTCATCAAACCTAGGCTGACCAGAATTTAAACCTTCTCTTTAATGCTTGACACAAAACAGGTGAGCTTCATATCTAAGGAGCAGGGGACAGGGTTTCTGCATGACACTGGTTGTCCCACATTAACTTCTTTCTGGAAATAAGAAGCTCCAACTTTGCACAACCGCAGTGGAAAGCAAGTAGAGCATGGGAAGCTGAAGTGTTGTGGCAGTATATTAACAGAGATATCAGTAAGAGGACTAAGTGATAAAATAGCACTGGGAACTACCATTACTCATGGGGCAGGTGGCAATTTATCACGAGGTAATCACAGTGATAGGGTGGTGAGAGTCCTGAGAAATCGTTTGAGTGGCTTTTTATCCTGGAGAAGCACAGTCTTTTACCGTGACATTATTTAATTTACTGAATCACCCCTTAGCAGCATGAACAGCTTCATTGATGAGTTCAAGGAGCAGTTTTGTTCTCGGCAATGTGTGTTTGTATTTCTGTTGATAACCTACCCAAAAGAGCTTGTTTGTAAAAGCTGTTTCTAAGACAAAACTGTCTAATGCCATAGCATTATTTGTGGTACAAATGCATGGCTTGCAAGAGAGACAAGTGGAGAACCAGCCTTGAAGTTTTTACACTCAACAAAATCCCCCTGCAGACTGGAAAGGAAACCTGCTCATTACAAGGAGTTACGAAAAAGTTGGTGGCAATGAAAGGATGATGGAGCTCAGCAAAGCAAAAGGGAAACTGCTCCCCTAAGCTCTGGGTAAATACTATCTGTTGCCTTAATCCAAAGTACTGTTTCAGTTATCACTACCAAGGAGAAAAGTGACCTCAGCACATTATTTTTGGCCCTGTCGGTGGCATGAAAGGACAGGTGTCCTGAGCTACATCTGTGGCCTGAGGAGCCAGGCACCACAGCTGATGCCTGCCAGCTTATTGTGTGCCCACTCCTTCTCTGTGCCCTGGGGTAACGAGTGCATCTGCTGAGGATGGGGTGAGGGTCACAACTGAGGTGGGCTCTGGGGCAAGGGAGGGGCACGTAGGCTTCTGAAAGGACCCTGGTGCTATCCTGTCACTGCAGAGAAAAGCTTGGAGGCACCGGGTCAAGTGCCTAGGACTAAGCCCAGCTTTAGGAGTCAAGTCTTTATGCCTTAAGCTTTCAGCAGTCAAAAATCCTCTGAGCAAACCTCTGCCTCCTGTGAAAACAAACTTAAATGCTGTTACAGCAGCACCCCAAAAAATGAAATGTTTCTTCCCCTCTTTTCTGAAAGACTTGGTTCAATCCAGAGCTGGGAGTTCCAGCATGTCTCCATAGGTTTCTGGTGTGTACTGCCCAGCTTCCCCTGGTAGCACTGCAGCTCTTTCCATTAACAGTGAAAATGATGGAGAATATTAAGCTAATAATTAATCAGAGATGACAAGGGACTAATAACTGTATTGATTTAATTAGGAATTCTTTTCCAGCTCTGTACCTTGCAGTCATGCACATCATTAACTTATTATTTTAATTTGTCGTAATAACTTATTAATTCCTGGGGGTGACAATGCACGCGGCCAGGGCAGCGGCTCCGACTTTGCGCCAGTCTGCAGGCGTGTGCCACAGGAAGCATTCCCTGTCCTGCCCCAGGCTGGCAGCAAGTAGGACAGGTCTGGCAGTCACTGGGAGCTCTGGCAGGGCGTTGGGGTGGTGGGAAACAGGGCATTGTGGTGTCAGGTATGGTGGATGTGCTGGGAAGATGGTGCAGAGGTCCGGGGCCACCTGCTGATGTTGCACGGGTGCATGATGTGAAATATGGGGGGAAAGCAACGTGCCAAAACAGAAGGCAGGCAGCAGAGTAACCCTGGGAAGTAGCAGTGTTTGTTGGAATCAGGAAGTGAAAAATGTCCCTTTTGACTGGAATTGCACGCTTTGGGTTCTGGTGGTTTGAGGAAAGGAAATGCTTGAGATGTGCTGTGGTTGGAAAATAGGGTGGACTTTTAATTAGGATCACTTTGGGGAGAGGAAGAAAGGAAGGAACTGTGACAGGCATGAAAAGCTTGAGGACTTTACTGTGTGAAAGGCTGATGAAAGCCAAGTTTGGCCCCACCTCCTGTTTTATTGGGGATACTTGGCACTCACTGGGGCACATTTGGCATCTTACACAGCTGGGTTCTGAGCGAGATCGCCTGGGATGCACCCCTGACCAGATACCTCTCCAGCAGGAAGGAGCTGTTCTCACTGAGATCATAGTGCTGAAGAGGTGCTTGTATTACACTGTACAGCAAGGTCTGTGACTCCTGGGGAAAGTGATCCCCTTAGCCTCTGCAGAGAGCTCAGCGTCCTGCTCCTTGTTGTCCAGGTACTCGTGAATCTTTGCCCTGTGCCCTCGGAAGGCTGATCCCTCTGCTATATCCTCATTTGCCACAGAGGGCAGCCAGCACAAGGATGAGATCTGGGAAAGCCAAAGGCACCGAGCAGACTCCGGAGGAAAGCCTGTCTGAAGTCCTTGGCAGTGTCCTCAGGCAAGATGATTGGGAATTTGAAGTATCTACCCTCTGAAAACATGCATTTCATATAGAATTGTCGGGTCACTGTGTTGGTGCACTACTGGTCCAGTGAGCTCCAGGAATGGAAGTCACCACTCTCTTATTTTTTGTGTTTCCAAGGATTCTGACAAAGCCCTTCTGCTCACAGCCTCATGTTTTGTTACACAAGCCAAGTTAGCAACAGTGGGATACAAGAGCTCTGTATGATTTCAGAGACTGCAGAAGGTGTTCAGCTGGCGTGGGGTTATTTACCTCCCCGACCTCGCCCATGTTTGGAGCCAAACTGGAGATCAGGACAAGACCTGCAGTTCTGTCATAGGTACAAATTCCAAGGGGAGGGTGTTTTACAGATGACAAATTTTCAGGGGTTGGCAGCTTTGCTGAGGCCCTGTCATGGGGTTATTTTCAGTGGTGCTAAGTCATCTTGTGCCAGCTGTTAGATCTGAGCAATGCCACTAACACTGCGCCGCTTTGTTCTGGTGCTTTGAAAAGCATAGAGGTAGTGGTGTGTCCATTGTTCCTGCGAGGTAATTTATGGTAAACGTGGGCCTTTTAGCAACAGCCACAACATCTGCCTGGCTGGGGAGCCTTGGAATGCATAGGAAGCAGAGGTCCTCTTCTGGCCTGCATTAGTCACCTCGCTGCATCCTAGGCAAGCCCACATGGCCTCCAGGGAAATAGACTCATTTATTTGGTTTAGCCTTTGATTTGTATTCCTCATCCCTCTATTTCTGAAAGTAGCACTACATCCTGGTGGGAGGGCCAGCCCTTCACCCTGCCCCCTAACATCCCTGCATCCTTTAGTCTTTCTCTGCAGCAGCTGACCGATGTCCCAGCTCAGTCCTCACCTCGCCTTTGCTCCCTGCCTTTATGCTGCTCCTGTGTTCTGTGTTCCAGCTCCCTTTGCTCTTTCCAATGTCTTGTCCCTGCCTCTCCTCTGTGGCTGGCCCACATGCCAGTGTTTGCTGTCTTCTTCAGGCTCCCACAGTTCACATTTTTTGAACCTTCTGTTGGCAGTCTGTCCTTCCAGCCATTACAGAAACTATTTCCAGATTTGAACTGATGGAAAGATAGCAGTAACACCAGACCCAGTGCCATTCCTCTTTAATATCTTTGCCTGCTTACCTTATCTACATATCTGATTTATTCTTGGCAGCCCTCTATCTGTGCAAGGACCTGGATGTACATTCTTAGTCCTATCAGTGGTATATTAATAATGTATACAATTACTGAGATGGCCTTTCAGACTGCAGCTTTGAAGGGTAGAACCTTTTCTTTTTTTAAACTGACACAAACACCTATGACTTTTTCCACACAACTGTAAGTGCTCTGAGGGAGTTTTAAAACCTGAACTCTGTTATGAAAAGCCTGAGTGGTTTGCAGGCATTAACTGCTCTTTTCATATCCTATAAATTATTGAACTTCTGTCATGACATCGGTGATGCTTAACAATCTAAGCTATGTATTCCTGGCTCACAGTCCTGCTGGTTTACCTTTCCCTCTATTTGTATCCTGATGAGGACATACTAAACCAAGAAAAGTCTCTGTTTTCTAAACACATTGCAAAATATTTGGTGCCCCTTATACATCTTCATTGACGTCAGCTGATATCCTGCTTGCAGAACAAGCTTGCACTGTGCAGTAGGGATCCATGTGCTGATAAATAAGGTTTACTAAGGGAAAAAGTGCCAGGGAGAGAGAAATACATTTCACAGCATTCAATTAGTGAGAAAAAGGGAAAATCTAGAAAGTCTAGCAACTAAATTACATTTTCAGAGCAGATTCAGGACACATTGTTAAAAATTGAATAGGAAAAGTGAGCAGATAGTGACTTTAGTGACATCATGGAGGTAAAAGTAATGAAATCTGAATTCATTTTAAAACTACTTTTTAACATGATTCTGTAGGAGTTCTATAATTTTTTTTAAGAAGAGGAAAGGGAGTCAAGGCTGAAGTTTCAGGGCTAAGCATCATTCAAAATTTTAGGGTTTTTACTACTTTGAAGTAAGGATGGTGACAGACAGCATTAACAGTCAGAGAAAAACCTCTTGCATATTTGTGTCTGACCATGTGCACTATGGCATCTTGGCTGTCCATGCCCCACAAGACATGTCAATGAGTGTGCCTTGCAATTTTTCCCAGATTTTGGAAGGCAGAGATTCAAAATATGGTGTGATTTTATGCTTGTGGTATGACTGCCCAGAAAAAAAATATCTTCTGCGGGCTGCAGGAGATGGAAGATTTTATGCAAATCCCATTAAATTCATCATGAGTGCGGTGTGGCATCGTTGGCCTCAAAAGGTTTTCTGCTGTTGGATGGTGCTTTTTTGGCAAACTAGCAAGAGGAGGGGAAGCAGATGTGGGTGTACTGAGTTCACTCAGCGTTTGGGAGTGTTTGAGCATCCAGTTCCAGATTTAATCACCTCTTTGGTTTTAGTTAGCATTGGCAGGGTCACAGAATCCCAGGCTGATTTGGGTTGGAAAGGGGCTTAGAGATCATTTTGTTCAACTCCCTGCCATGGGCAGGGACACCTTCCTCTATCCCAGGTTGTTGCAAGCCCTGTCCAGCCTGGCCTTGGACACTTCCTGGGATGGGACAGCCACAGCCCCTCTGGGAACCTGTGCCAGGGCCTTCCCACCTTCTCAGAGAATAATTCTTTCCCAGTATCCCACCTGAACCTACCCTCCCTGTTTGAAGCCATTCTCCCTTGTCCTGCCACTCCAGACCCTTTGGACTTTTGTCCAAAGTCCCCTTCCAGCTCTCCTGGAGCCCCTTTAAGCAGTGGAAGGGGCTCTGAGTTCTCTCCAAAGCCTTCTCTTCTCCAGGCTGAACAGCCCCAGCTCTTCCAGCCTGGCTCCATAGATGGCTTCAGCCCTTGGAGCATCTCCATGGCCTCCTCTGGACTCGCTCCAGCACATCCACATCCTTTCCATGTTGGGGCCCCAGAGCTGGATGCAGTGCTCCAGAGCAACGGGGCAGAATCTCCCCCCTCACTCTGCTGGCCACACTGTTTTTGTGGCACCCCAGGACACGTTTGGCTTTTTGGGCTGCCAGCACATCTTGACAGCTCAAGTTGAGCTTCTCCTCAGCCAGCAACCCCGAGTCCTCCTCCTCAGGGCTATTCTCAATCCTTTCTCTGTATCTGGGATTGCCCCAGCTGAGGTGCAGAACCTTGGTCTATCCATCTGGAGAAGGCAATCTGGACCAGGTGTGGGCACTGCTGGTGGAAGGTGTGTGGACAGCAGTTTGGGATGCACCAGCTGGTGCCATGGTGCACCAGGAGGGAGGAATCTGCTGTAGGACCCCTGAAAAGGGGAGACCAAGCAGCTGTAGCCTGTGTGGTGAAAGCACCCTTTCCTAATTGTGGCAACGACTCCATTATTGTCTGTATGCTGTGTTCCTGGCACGGGGTTTGGGACTCTGTGAGTAGTCTGAGTGCTGGTATGTGGTCAGCAAACCCCATCCAGATGCTTGTATCTCACTGCAAACTTTTGAATGTTCTTCTTCTGATGAATGGCAAGAACAGTTTTCTAAAAATAAATTAATGGTTTTCCCTTTTTACTTCCTGTGTCTTAATATACTTTATTTATCTGTATAGCTACTAGTCATCATCATTCTTCAGCTCACAAGAGTATAAACAGAAATGAGCCTGAGTCACAAAGTGAAGATGTGGAGTCAGGCTTTTTCCAGGATTTTTGCCAGGTGTAGGAGCTGCTGCTCTGGGGTCAGTGAGATAAAGGGCTGGCTCTGGAGTTGTGCCTCAGGGGTCTCACACATGACATGGGCAGCACGGAGGGGAAAGCTGCTTTTGATGTGGTAAGACCTTGCAGCTCTGTGTAAAGAGTCAAAAAAACCCCACTATCATTAAAAGTGGAATTCTTAAGGTTAGTTTATCACTGAAGTAACAAAAGTGAGATTCCAGTCAATTATTCCTCTCACACTATCCCTAAGGCTCATCAGACCAACATCCAAAGCAACACTTACTTTCCTTTAATCAGCTCAAGTAACGTATTTTCACAAATTCAGTCTCCTAGGGCATATAGTGAGTTCATCATGCTGCTGCCCCAAACCAACCATAAATTTGAATCAAACAGATCTGAAAATAAATGACTGTTACAGGAATTTTATGTAGACATCTCCTTTGGGTGGTTGCCTACTGAAATTTAAGGCTATGTCTGTACAATAGTAGCAGAAGATGCTGTAGTTCTGTTCACTCCTTAAAAATGGCAAGTAATCTAAGCTAAAACATGCTAAGCACCATTTCCTTTCCCAGGATATATCTTGAGAGTACCTCTCTTAGTGGCAAACAGAATGATGAAGAGTGAGTGTCCACATACTCATTTTTTTTTTTTTTAATCAGCATAACTGATTGTACAGAGGGTGTGAATTGTTAGCTTTCATTTCAAGGTTTCTGGGGATGGGGGTGTCAGCACTGTACTAGCAGGATTGTGCTTGAAGGCTGACACAATTTGTCTTTTAGGCTATAGCATTGACATTGGCAGGGACATAGATTTGAAATGTTATTTCATCTTTACATCTTTATTGCTGTCAATAACCCATTTGCCAGAAAGCTGAGGCCAGCTAAAGGCATGAGAGAGCAGCTTAAGGTACGTTGCCAGGACACACTTCAGCTAACAGAGACAACTCTTCCTGTGCAACAGATTTCAGATTCAGTAATTTTGGAGAAATATTTAACTTCATGTGCCCTGGGGTCTTAGATGATGTTTGGGCTCTTGGAATAGGAGCAGATCCTGTTTCTGAACAATTGTACTCAAGGATTCACAGGAGAGCCTCCTTTAATTCCCAGGTTAAGAGGCTGAACACCAAAATCATGTCCCAGCCTTTTTGTATATGCTTTAGAAGGTATTTCTGTATCCACAGATCTTAGAGGACTTCACAAACTTTAGGGGGACACCATGAGAGCCCATCACTCCACTTGCACTGCATTCAAATTGCAGAACTTCTGGCATATGACAAGAATGAATATGCTGAATTTATGGGTTTGACAAGCAACAGAGAACAAGAACTGTCATTTTAGTTCACTTGAAATTGATTCAGCTGAGAGAAGAGAGCACTTGTCCGGGGTAAGACCCTGTGCATTGTGTAGGTGAGGAAGAAGCAGAGTGCTCTGTGCCTGCCCCAGACCTCACAGGGTAAAACTATTGTAGGTGCTCCTTGGTTCAGAGCTGGAGTTTGAACTACTGGGCTGTGCTCATTCACTCTGCTGCTTACTTTGCAGGGGTCTGAGGAGTGCCATCACACTGTAAAAATTAAATAGCTTATTTTGTAAATTTGTAGCTGATAATTTTCTTTTGAGAATTAATCTGCTCTCTCAAACACACTGAGAATAATGACAAGTCATCGGCTGCAAGTGAAGTTGTGCTCACTGGTACCGTTCTTACAGTGCCCTAATGACTTGTCTTTTGTGTGTTGTGATAAACTGTTTTTGATTAATCTTAACCAATTTAAGCCCATCTAACAATATAAATGAATAGTTGGACAATGAAAACCAGAGACCATCTACTAATTATCAGAAGAAGACCAGAAACAGGTTTTGGTTTAGATTTTTAAACATCGTTACATACCAGAGGCATAGAAATCAAATCTAAGCATATAAAAACTAGTAGTTTCTAAATGGCAGATGAACTAATTTAATTTTTAAAGCTTCTCTGTGTAGCATCTTGCTAAGAAGCTCTCAGTTAAAAGAACCGGATTATTGTTTCCAAAACAAGATCTTTGTTATCTTGATAATATAAATTAAAGAAAGCTTTCCTTTTTCTCTCTTTTCAGTACATTTTCTCAGAATAGCTCCTGGGGGCTGTGTCTTGCAATTCCCTGTGCCCTCTGGCCTTCATCCAGAAAAGCACTTAAGTGTACAAATAGCCCTGGTTTTGGTGGCAAGCAGGCAGCTGAGCAGGGGATCCTCCTATCCCGACAGCTTCCACGCCTATGTCCAAGGGAAATCTTCAGCAGCTTCCCACCCTCCACAGCATTTTCTGCTCCTTACATGAGCAGAATTTAACAACACAGCCCTACCCCTTCATTCACACCTCTGTGAAAGGGGGTTTAAGGGATATTTAGCTGAAGTGGAAGATCTCTGTCTTTCAGGGAGCTTCTCATGACCTCTGCTCCAGGGAAGGCTTTGCCATCCAGTTTGGAATTGACATCTAAGGGTAGTAGAGGATTTCAGCACCTCACTGGTCACAGCACTAAATCTTGAAATTCAGGCAGTTCCTGGGAGCTTGTGATTGATTTCAGTCCAGTAATTACTCAGTATTGACTGACTTGAGCAGGTTTTTCGTCAGAAGAGTTGTTTGCGGGAAGTTTCATGTTTTTCCTGTGGCAAATAAACTCGAGGACCCTGTAAACATCTTTCAATCTCAATGTGAACAATCTGATGTTTAAAAAGAAAAAAGCTTTTAAATCTCGTTTACATGTAGTCATTTAATAATGTATGTAGGAAGAATAAATACTTTTCATGATCAGATTATTACAGGAGAGTGTCTTTCCTCTGCAGTATGGTAGTGCTGTCAGACCAAAACAGGGAGCTAATTCCAGCTTTCACCCTTTTTTGAGGGCTCTTTCTGTTTCTTTGCGCTACATTTTTCTTGCCACTGCTTTCTTTGTTACGTGGTTACTTTTTTTTTAAAAAAAAACAACTTTTAAGATTCAAAGGAAGGAGAAAAGAGGATATTACAGAAACACAGACCAAATTGGGTAGAGAAAATGATTCAGCTCCACAGGCAGGATATCTGAGCTCCTCTGGAACCTGAATGAGTCCTGCAGCAGCTCTGTTATTTTTATATATTTATTTCCCTGTTTGACTGTTCTGCCTGCCTTTCCCACGTTATCATCAAAGTGGCCCCAGAAGAGGCAGTTGTGAAACAGAAACTATCTATGAGCAGAGGAGCAAAAACAGAGCTTTTGTTAAGCTTGGTTTTAGCCAAATAGCTTTAATTGCCAAAAGTGTTTGCAAATGTTGCTGTTCTCTTCTAAGTACATTTTAATATGGGAGGGGAAAATGGAGAAAGGCAAGAAGAGATGGTGGTGGTAGCTCCATCTCTTTGAAACTTGGATTGAGCCAGTGATGGTGGTTTCTCCCTCTTCCTACCCTGTGCCCTGGCCAGACTGCAGATAGGTTTGCAGCACTGAAGGAAAAAATAGTTCCTCCCCCTGGTTCACATGAACTGCTTTGAACTGGAACAGATGTGGATGTACAGAACTGTCTGCTCACAGCGACTGTTCCATTTATAGCCACGGGTTTTCTATTCAGGTCTCTTTATAATTTTAACTTATTTTCTGTTTCCACGTCCTTTTCCACAATAAAATATTCTTAACTAAATGGATTTTCAGCTCACATCCAAAGCCTATGTCAGTACTATTCCTTGCTTGAACTTATGGTGCCAGCAGTATTGATCAGTGACTTTTTGCGGATAATGGTCCCCAGTGGCAGCAAGGTTGAGTTTGGGCTTGTGGGGTTTGTAAGATGGGGTTCAGAATATCAGGGCAAAATCTGGAGACTGATGGTGTTAAAATCTCAGAAGAGGTGTTTGTAATAACCAGCTTCCAAGTGGCATTTCTGTTGATTTTCTGCTTTGTTGAACTGTGTTTGACTCTGGTGTACAAGGTAAGTTTGTGTGCAGCCCAGATCAGAATGGTTCCAGTGAGTACTGGAGAGATAAGTGATTTACATTCAACCACAAAAATTTGGGCGATGATGGGTTGGGTTTGCTTGGTGTTTTCCATGAACTCGTACTTTGGAGTAATGTTCATTCACTGTTTGATTTGATTAAATGCTCAATAATTAATTCTGCCAATACTCTGCTGAGTAAGAGGTGAGTCCTGCAGTTAGTTTCCACAGGAATGTGTCCCGGGATGAAGAAGAAATGAAGAGAGGAAATCAGTATTGGTGTTTGGATAAAACCAATCAGTTTTGCCTCTCCAGTTCTGCGCTCACTTGAGCAGACCATGTGGTCTTTATTACAAAATCAGGAATTCATTTTTTTATAGTTATTTCAGTTTCTTTTCTGGTTTTTCTGTGGAAACAGCCAGTTGTTTGTACATTGGAGACATGTACATGTGTGAAGTAGTTTGTTTTAGTTCATTGCTTTTGGTTGACACGGAAAACAAGATTTTCATCAAAGCTGTGGAGACAGATAGGATTTTATTTTAAACCATATTAAAAGTCAAACCCTTCTGTGATCAGGGTTTTCTTAGGATTTAGCTTTGAACTGCCCCCTGCACTTCCTTCTGGGAAGGCCAGAGATTTTTCTTCACTTCATATCTGAAGGCACTTTTCTTCTCTGGTTGACTCAATAGCACTGGCTGCTAGAATCCTGTGAAGCAGCGCAGTGTTGGTGTTGGGATGGTCTGAGGAACAGCCCAGGAAGGCAGGGAATTCTGGTTCCCTGGGCTATGGATTCCTCACAGCATTGGGAACAAAACATTCTGCTGTTGTTGTGGTACCGTCACATCGCTCAGGTTGCATTGAGACAAATGCAAATGAAAGTAGATACAGTGTGGAAAAGAGAGTTTTGATTGCTCCTCAAGAAGAGATAATGAAGACACAAAATGAATCTTTATGCTGAATCTGGTCTTAGCAATGTTAACAGGTAAGATCTCTCCCTCCGTCTGTCCAGTTGATGTGGTGTTGACTGGTTTCTGATACTCAGTTTGCTCCTGCTCAGACTCAAACTCTTGTGTACTTGCCCTCCTGGTGGCACCTTCCAATGTGAAGCATTTCTCCTGCTCTTTTCTCCTTCCCATGATCCGTATACTTTCTGTTTCAATAGCTGTAGCTTTCTTTATTTGCTCAGTTTCATTTTAATTTAAAGTTTCTTCTCAGAAAAAAAAAAAGATATTCATCTGCAAACAGTTTTTTAAATCTCTCTGAATATTTTTGGCTACACTGCAGAGGAAACCCTCTCCAGATTGCCCCCACGGCAGTGCTTTTCTTCTGAGCCCTCCTGGTGTCCTTGCTCCATCCTCCCGTGGTTTTAACAAGAATTAAAACTTCATGGGAGCGTGCCCAGTGCACAAGCACATCAAAGCTGTGGTGGAATCCAGTTTTCCAAGGGAGCTGGTGCTTCAGTTCTGATATGAGATATGTTCTGTGGGGGCCCTACGTGCAAGGCTGGGCAGGGGCTGGACACCAGACGCTTGAGTTCCCAAAAGCTAATTGCTGTCTGGGCTGAGGCACCACCTTGTTTTCTGTAACTTGTCCAGGTGAGTTGTTTCATCCCCCAAAGCACCACATCATTTGTCTGGTTTTAACACTGACCTATAGTAATTCCTCAGTGTGAAGAATGTGCACTGGAGGAAAATCTGTTTACAGTTCTCTGATAGATCAGTTCCAGTTTTGTTCATGTTTGCCAGTTTTATTGACTTTATTTTTAAGGGAAAACATTTACACGGAATCTGGTTTTAGTCAAGGACTTCTCTGGTTTATGTGAGGAGCAGACAAAGACCTGTCACTTCAGAAGGGTGAAATCAGGTGGGGGAAAGAAGTGTTTTTTCCCTGCAACAAATAAATCAAGAGTAATGTAACACGTGTGGGCACTAAGGATAAGCAGACACATCAACAGAGGGAAGTCTTTGACAAGTTTTAGGTGTGTCACTTGGTCATGGGATGTATCTTAGCAGACAGTCTGTCACTTTTATTCCCTAATAACTTCTTGACAAGAGACAGATAATACCGCAGAATTTATTTTAAGGTAGATTGTTTAATTTTGTGCCTGTTCTTTTTCTTTCTTTGTTCCTTTCCTTTTTTTTTTTTTTTCTTTTACTGACGTTTTCCCTTTTTCACAAAAACAGAAATAGTGCCTCAGATATTTGTTAAGTTTGGGGGTATGGGGTAAGTATCTGGTTATATTTGGGAAGGAAGCAATGGATGCAGAGAGCAGCTGGATGCTGTTGGAGTGTCAGTTCCTTGGATGTAGGAGATGTTCTCCCTGCTGCCATCCCTCTGCCATGCGCTGTGCCCAGGAATGAGTCCCCTTGGGACTTATGTGAGAGCATCAGGGTGGTCCAGAGAGGCTGCACCTGGTGGGGGAAAAGGATCTTTTTCTAAAGCTGATGAAAGAGGGTAAATCTGGGTGAACTCTCTTCTCCAGCTTCTCGTTTCACACAGCCTGATTTGTTTCACATCTGTGGCATGATCGACAGATCATTTTTATTTAGGGAATATTTACTCCCCCAGTTTGGAGGGCACAGAAATTTGCTGTGGGAAACCAGGGCATTCGTGCAGGCTGGATCTCCAGGCATGTCTGAGGAGGGAGCAAGAAGTCTGAGCCCAAAGAGAGGGAGGATAATCCAGCCCTGCAGAATTTTCTTGCATATTCGTAACTTCTGGGTTCCACACTGCTTGGTAAAGTGGGGCTTGAGAGGCTGTTTTTGTAAAAACATGCCAAAGTCTTTCCCGAATCCTTTATGATCTGCTTTGCTTGGGGTCTTGTAATGAGGGTTTGTCAAAATTTGTGTGAACAAGTGTGAGGTGAACTTTTTGGCTTTATTTGGGTATTTTTTTAGGGTTAGGATGAAAAGGGTGAGAGATAAACATCCAAATTCAAACAAAAATTCTATTATTTTTGATCTGAATTACAGTTTTTTTGACTGTGAATGCTTTTATATGTTAAGTTAATAGAGTAGAAATGGAACTTAGACTTAAGTTTCTAAGGTTTTTTTAAGTTTGAATTACTTAATTATGAGATGTTAACTTATTTAGTTTTATTTTTAACTTAATAACAAATTACTCATGTTTTGTACTGTGGATTTTTTTAACTAATTATATAAAATTATTTAAATTTGTGAAGAAAGAGAAGAAGAAGATTATGCTTTAATATTTCTATTTTGTTACATATATATTACCATATTTTAGAANTCTATTTTGTTACATATATATTACTATATTTTAGAAACTTTAAATTTTAAATTTTTTACTTTGTGATATAATACACTTCTATTTAACTAAACACTCACAATTTTAGAGCTATTACTCAAATTTGGAAGTTTTTTATTATAGTTTCAGGTTAAATACAGTGTATTTTTGAGGATCAGTGTTTGTTAGTGAAGACAAGCCTGAAGTCCTCTGTGTCTAGGGTTCTGGCATAAAAGGGTTTCATTTTGCATTTTCTGTATTTTAGTGGTGGTGTACAGCAGTGGGAGATAGGATCAAGGAACCCTGTTAAAAAAAAGAGGAAAAGACCCACCTTGCCTCACTGAATTTATCCAGTAGAATGATGAACTTGACTCATGAGGGTTATAACTGCAGCATTTCTGAGCCCCGGCATCAACAAAGTGCTTTGCTTTCCATCATGTGTGGTTTCAGAGTCAGGGATCTTACAGCAGTACCAGCTTTAGCTCTTTAGGAGATCCTCCCCCATCCTCATCATTCTCTTGCTTAAACACTTGATCAATCATTTATTGATTGAGTCTGCTACATGCAGCCTTCATCTTTCCTTGGACTTGGTAGTGCTATTTCATTCCACCCTAATTTACTCTACAATCTTACAGCTTTAAACTTCAGTCCTGTCATTCCTTACCCTATCCATGTAAAACTTAGACCCATCAAAAACTTCTGATAAAATTGAACAGATGGGTGTGTACCTTGATGACTAAAACCTGCTAAATCTTTCTGAGAGCACTTAACCTTTAAGTGCTTTTATTCTTTATGAGGGGATAATTCATAGCCCCACTAGGAAAAATAAATGCTGCCATCAAGTAAAAATCAGTGTGGAGTAAGTGAAACTGAATAGTTCACCAAAATATGTGTTGTAGTTTGGAAATGCCTGTGAGAGGCTGTCACTGAGAACAGGCCAAAAATGGAACCTGGAGGAAAAATTAGAAAGGAAGTGGAATGTTATTAAAGCTATAATTATAAACACAGAGAGCACTCTGATACTGCTTCTCTTCTTTAACATTTCCATGTGAACAGGGCTTGCTGCCTGGCAGTTTGCTGCATGGGCTCCAGGAACCCTTTTTTAGGATAGAGAAGAAGGTGCATGTTGTCCTAGGAGATTTATGTGTTCAAATAATGAATTTGTACCTTAAGCATTATGAATTGTAGGATTTCTAGTATTTCTGTAACCAGTAGGCAGGTAGTTGATTGAAAGGAAAACAGGCTGGAAAATAATTGACCTCTGACTGCTTCAGAAATGTGAAATCCTTGAAATCTGCCCCTGGAATCACACAGTGTGTGGACACAGTCCGTCATCCAGCATGCAGATGGCAAATGTTTTTGGAAACAGCTTTAGAAAAACATTTCCACCTCTGTTTTCCTTGATGCTAGCTGCTGCTGTTGCACCCTGAAAATAAAATGAGAGCTGTTTCCTTTGCCTCTTAAGGAAAGGAAACCAATATTTGTGGTGGTGCATGTTCAGATTTCATGGGCTCCAGAAGCACTCCAAGGCCAGGGGATGGACTCCAGCAGGAAATAAATTGTGTGGGCACCAGGAGGGAGCCACCTTGCAGGTGCCAGCTGTGCTGTCACCCAGGGTGAGAGGAGCCCAGCGTGGTGGCCCTGCTGGTGGCCAGCACGGGAGCTGAAGAAGCTCTGGGCTCTCAGTGCTTGTTCCATGTAATTAAACACTTCAAGAGCGCCCGTGGGCAGCAGCTGTTTTGAAAATGACATGATGGACACGTGTCAGGGCATTCTGGTGGCAGCAAGCCCATGCATGCTTGCAACTGAGAGCGCCCCACGTCCCCTTTGATGCCCCACCCTGTGCCTTGGGTCAAATGTCCTTAAGGTTGGCCAGGTTAATGAGGACCGCTGGTTAATTTGCCCAAACTGGAAAAACTGTAGCTTCTGGAGTGTGGATATAACAACAGGGCCCATGAGCAGGCTCATCCAAGGCTGTCCCCATGTGCTGTGCCCATCCCTGGAGCTGTCACACACTCTCTCAGCCTCCCCCTCAGCAAAGTAATTAAAACCAGCGAGCCACAGGCTCTTCTCCATCCTCCAAAGTGTTTAAATTTAATGGCCAATTTCATGAACAGTCCAATAGGGGCTGGCACATCTTGTTCCTGAAGGGGAATCCTGGCAGCATGTGCTGTCTTGTAGTTTATATAGAGAGAGTGCTCTAAAAATTTATCTTTAGGTTAATTTTTTCGTGGAGCTCATGGAGGTCTTCCAGTTGTGCTCTCCATGCCCCTAGATGGGACTTTCATAGGAATTTTAAACTTCAGAACACAGAAGATGTAAATAGGAAATGTGGGGGAGAAAATACTTTTTGTTGTTAATAGCATTTCTGAATTTTCATGGTATTTTGAAGATTATTGTGTGTTTTTTGATGGCCATCAAAAGTCACATCATGATACTGAGAAAATCCACTTCCCACAGCTTGGCTGCAGAGAGTGATAGTGAAGTGTATCATATGGACATTATTGCTTGTGTAAACGGAGGGATTGATGGTGCTGTTGGAAGGTTCTTTCCTGCCCTATGGTAACTTTGCCTTCACATATTTCATTCAGCTGCACTCTTAGAAAAACTTTGCCTGTCTTTTTAGTTGTACCTTTTGCTGTCTTTTTAGTTCTTTATTTTGTTTTAGGTGACTTTCTGGTGAAAGGTGTTACTGTAAGGAAATATGTTTAGAGGAGCTTGAAAATCTCCAAATTTCTGTCCTTTTGCTTTGTGTTCCTCATCCTGTCACTACTAGTGCTTTTGGGAACACGTTTTCAGCTTTAGTCCCACAGTTTAGTCTGTAATGAACCAGACCTACCCATCCTGAGAAATCTTCATTAGCATCAGCAAGACAAATGGCCTGCTGAAATATCCACAGGTTTGTGTTCTCCTCCATCAGGACTGACACATTTTGCCCTCACTGTTGTGCCTACTGGTGGGAGCAGGAGCTGGCAGTGTGATCTGGGCTGTGTCTGTGACTCAAATTGCACTGAGTCAACAGGCACCCCAGCCAATCCAGGCTGCAAACTGAATTATGAACAATTATTTCAACAAAATTTGGCATTTGGGTTTCATTTGGTTGAAGGAGAAGTGGTTTTAAAGCCTCTTCAACAGGGGAGATTTAACAGAAGAGCAGGGGTTTGAGATTTGTTTTGGGGTTTTTTAAATCCATGTTTGTGTTCTGCTCCACCGTGTATTTATTTTAACATCTACTTGTGCATCAACACATTCTCAATCTGAAATGTAGATCTCAGACTGACATGTTTTAAATGTTTGAACTGCATCCAATTTTAAAGTACCACAGTTATCTAAGAAGTACATCAAAGTTTCCTTCAGCGTTCATTTCTCATTATTATCTGTTCTGGAGCACTGATTGTTTTTCAGTATAATTAGCGTAAGTTCTCCTTTTGATCTCCACGTCAGATGTGCTCTCATGTTTACAGAGAAGAATCTCCTCCTGGTTTACTCCTCCTAAGTTTTACTGTGTAAAAACCAAACTTCTGCCCCGATTCCACAATTTTAGGTATTGGATCTGTGTAGTATCAGGCCACTCAAAAGTCCTGGTTTCATTTTCTGTTTCTGTATGGTCACATATGGTTTGTATTCCCATCAAATTCCTCAAAAAAAAAAAAAAAAAGCACCCACTTGAGTTAATGGCAGCTCTGTTCCTCTATGCCAGCTTTAGGCTGGACATGGCAGGACAGTTGACAATAGATCTAAAATAAAGGCTGCTGATGACAGATTGCCCCACCAAAAATTTCTTGGAACTTGAACCGGTGAAGTCGGTGGGCTCCCCCTTCAGCTTTTTGTGTCTGTGCCTGTGAAGGTTTGGATCTGGGACCAGCAGCCCTAAATCTTGCATTGTTAAAGCAGACTTGTTGCTTATCTTCCTGGAAAAGGATGTGCTCCCAGGACTGGAGATGAGAACCAGACAAGTGCAAAATCCTCCATCTGGGCTGGGATAATTAGCCAGTCAAATGGCAGTTCCTCAGAAAATGGTCTAGGATTCATAAACCAAACATAAATCCACAATATCTCTGTGTAGGGAACATGTAGTAATGCTGCTCAGGGCTGGAAAAGCCTGACCTGGAGTACTTCATCCTGTTTCAAGCATCTTTTCACAAGAAAAATGTGTAGCATACAGCCTAAAGCAACAAAAATGAAAGAAATCTGGGGAAATATGTCTTGGAATAGAGGCATCTGGCCAGTGGGGTTTGCAAAGTTCCTTTAGGGTTTCTGGATAGAGTTGTTGGTTTTGGGGCAATATTTATCATCCTTGTCCTAATGTGAGGTGCCTTATGCTGATGATGAATTTTGTTTGTAGCTCACAGGGAAAAGCCCATCCTGACAGGAGAGGAGAGGGAATGGTGGGAAACCCTCTGTTCACATGTGACCTCTGTGCCAGCTGCTCTCAGGAACTCCTGGGGTCACCATGTCCAAATCTTTGCTATTTCGGGCAACCACATCACAGAATCCCATTCATAAATTTCTCAAGTACCATTACAAAAATAGTTTTGTTTTACTTTATTTATATATTTATTTATTTAAAATTTTTTTGCCACTATTGCCCTGGCATGAACCTCTGCTTTGGAGCCTCATCTCTAAGGACTGCTTTTGAGTGTTTTTAAAATGTTAATTAATCACTTGTGTGCTTTCTTTTTCCTTCATTGCCCTTTGTCTTCTTGACCATGCAGTGTAGGGTGGGGAAAGTGGGTAATGAGGGGGTGGATTTTTAGTTATTTTATTGTGTTCTAGAAAGAGGAGCTCTTCCCTCCATCACTGCCACAACATCCTCTGTCATTTTGCATCTGTTTAAATTTGAGTACCTGTGTCTGATGCAGCAGGTGATGAGTGCTGCAGGCAATATCCCAGGAAAAAGCTGCTGTTGCTTGTTCATCTTCACTGGACATACCCTAAATTGTAATTTCCCTTTTTCTGAGCTGTTTGTCACAGAGGGACAGTTTTAGTGACACAGGATGAAGGAATCCTGATGGTGCTGGCAAGTGACAACTCTCGAGAAGATTAGGAGCAGTTCATGTCTGAGCAGGATATGTTACATTGTGCTGGGAGCTCTGAGGGTTCATTGAGGATCTACAGTCACGAGATAGATATTTTTGTGGATGTTCCTTGAAACAGAGGTGTTGTGCTGTGTTTGGGCACAGTGTGGACAGGCAGTGGGTGTGCAGTTTGACTTTAGGGTGTTGGCTTCCAGTTGGTCTGACACTGTTTTCTGCAGCACTACCAGTGGTGGGTGGAAGTTCTCAATACAGTATCTCTCAAAACCAAGACAGTGGGACATGAGCGGAAACAGATTCAGTTTTGGCATCTAAAAATTAAGGAGGGAGTAGAACTGTCAGTACATGGTGCAACTAATTATATCCTCACCCAAACCAGAACATACAGCTCAAGGGCAGAATGGGCAGAATTTGTAAATCTTCCAGCTGTGTGGTGTGCCCCAGTGGTGTGGGTGGATTAATGGAAGATAAATGGTTGTCGTCACCAAAAGATCCCTTCTTTCCCCTTCACCTGCTTCTTTTCTTCCCTCAGGCATAGCAGCAGCACAACTAGTGCCTTTGGTTGTGCTGCTACAAAGTGTTTCCATATTTAAACAGTGCTCCAGATTGTTTATTGACGTGGACAAGTGATAGAGCATCTGAACCTCTGGGAATTGCACCATAGATTTCCCAAATAAATAGGCATAAAGGGGAGTAGCCAAACAGGATATGCATGCTCAAAACACTCACAATCAGCAAGGAGTGTGCCTTTCTGTCAGACCACCAAGTCATTGTTTTACCATGAAAAGCAGCATTTCAGACACAGGGTTTTCTCCAAGTGACAAGAGTTTTGCTGCCTGGATTCTTAAATCTTGTTTAGAAGGTCATAGGCTGAGTCCTTTCTAAGAGCCTGATGGCTGATGAAGCACATGTAACGATTAGCAGAGAAAGCACTCCGGGTTTTGTAGCCTGGGGAGATCCCGATGGAGGCTGTGGGAATTGTTACATGGGCTGGAGCAGGTGTGATGATGGGTTTTTCCCACTGGAACATCATGTTCAGGAGTGACAACCTGGATCTGTAGGTATTTCCTCCTGGCACTGAGTGAGAATTGGCACTCTAAAAGTTTTGGGTGGTGTCAACTCATACCTGCATTTCCACTTGCTCCAGTTTTCAGTACCACTGGGGCATCCAGCCTTTCACAGAATACAGTTTTGTGCTGCACCACTGTGGTATGTTAATCAAGGAGACTTGGCTTTGTGCTCTCAAGTTTCCCTGAAGTGTCTTGTTGGAGTGCCTTGCTGGAGGTGTGCTGTGGTGGCATTCACTGTCCTGCCTGGCTCTGGTCACAAGGACAGGGAAAAACCAGACTGCAGGGCAAAAAGGCATAAGGAATTCAAACTATTGATCTGAGTTACAAACACTCCCTGAAGGAATACGGTCAGGAGAGGAGAGTTTTCGGGGAAGAAGGGTTAGTTCCACCTAAATAAAAAATTGTGTTAAAATCAGGCAAAGAAAACAAGTAGATACAGAAACATCACAAGTGTGGCTCAGGGGGGTGCTGTGGTGAGGTGCCCTTCCCCCTGTCCATCCTTACCCTCATGGAAAGGTGCTTTGGTGCTGAGTTGGGCTGAAGTCTGACAGCATGGAAACAAGAATTTACCCCATCAAACATTTTTTTTTCACCCTCTGCAACCGCTCAAGTATTTTAAATATTGTCTGTCCCTCACACATAAAGAATGCATTGTGCAATATCATAATAAAAACCAGCAACTGCTACAGGCCACAGACATCCAAAAGGTGGCTCAAGCAAATGGCCCAAGGATGTTGCTAGCATGTTATCTCAGTCAGATTTGAAATCAATCAGAACCTTTGTTTTTATTAACCTAGTTGCCCTCTCTTCCTTAAAAATAAAAATTGGCATCATTACTGCAGTCAGAACTTCCCTTTGTCTCCATCAATACATTTATTTCAAGTTTAAAAGCAACCACTTCAAAATAATTTCCAAAGAGCTTGAATATTAAAAAAAACAAAACAAAATTAAAATTGTAGAGACTGTTCATGAGACTAGAAACCTATCCAACAAATGTGTTTTGTAAACTGATTTAACAAACCCACAAGCAGAGTATGTGCTATTAAAAAGCAATCAAGTTTGTAAATAACCATTTACAACATATTTTGAAAAAGTTTATGGAATAACAGATATTGTCCTTTAGAGTATCCAAAAAATTTACTTTCCTGAACAGTTTGGTAAAACACTGGGCTTTTTTTTCATGCAGAGTATTGTTTTTCTAAGTGTTTCAGTGCTTGAAGATAAGCAATATATTAAAGTTTAATTCCATTTTGTTCTATTGTTTAGCGATTTTTAACATGGAATGGATAAACATTTACCAGATAAATGATCAGCACATTTTCTTTTTTTTTTTTTTTTAAAAAAAAAAGAGAAGACAGAAAGTGAAATACTATTCTGCTAACCAAAACAGAAAAAACCCACAACCAAAACTTGTCTTAGGCTTATAAACTTAATCACACTTTAGGGGAAAATAAATTCCTTTTCTAAATTCTAGGATGAAACCTTGACCCTGCATGAATAACAAGGTTACATCCTCAGTATCTTTCTCAGGAAATATGAAAACAAATAATGTTTTCTCTCTTTCTCTCTGTGTTGATGTCAAATGCTTGCTCTTGGCAGGAGCTGTTGTTTCCTTTCTTACCCAGAATATCTTTGGGCAGCCCATCACTGACCACGTGCCTGTGATGACTTTTGGGCTCTTTCATGGTGGAACAGCTGCAGTTGGGGAATTTAAAAAAGATTTGGCTGCAGAAAAGACATGCTGTTAGAAAATCTGTAATTTCTAGTTTTGCTTGTTTGGGCCATACTTTTGTGGTGCTCAGAGGTGTTTCCTCAGTGGAGGAAGATTCACTTCCAGTGCTAAAGAGAGAGTGTTGAGGCTTTGTTGAGGGAAGAATGGTGCCCCTCTGGTGATGCTTGTGGTTGTCTGGTGATGCTTTTTCTGAGGATGATTTCTCAAAGAATAATGAACAGACAGGTGGCAAAATGGGAGAACCCTGTCTCACACTTTTTGAAATAAAATACTGGACTAGAGTTGCCCTTTATTATTTCTGTTTTCATTAGTGTTTTACATGGTCATCATAATTACAAAAAAAATTTTGCTTTTTGCGGTTGTTTTTTTTTTTAGGACAGCTCTTTGAGTTTGCCAAGATGTCCTTGTTTATACAAAGGTCGAGCACAATGATCCTTCAAAATAAGTCTCTCTTAGGTTCTTGTGATATGAACTCCTTGGGTTTGTTGTTTGTTTTTGGAGGGCAGCAGTGTTAAGCAACTACATGGAGAAATCTGCCTCCTTAAGGCCCATGCCTTTGGGACAGATTCTGAACTCCTTTTGGAAAAATGCTGCTGCTGAACAAACAGGAATGAGTTAGGAATGAAACTGAGATATTTGGATAGAGATTTTGGCCTAGCTGCCTTTGAGCTCCTGCAGCAACCACAGACCCCTCCACACTCTGCGTCTTTCCAGTGTACAGGTGACACATGGAAATTTCATGGCAATTTCCTCTCCTTTGTTTTTGGGCAGGAATTGTGGATTGACCAGAGTACCTTTGGATAATCCACATTTATTAGTAAGCCTGTGCCCTGTTGCAAAACCTACAGGGCAGCTGTTTATACTTAGGATCCTGACTGCTCCTTTGATACGAAGACGTATTAGATAATAAATATTGTCAAAAACTCCTTAAGGAGGAGATTTGGTGAGCCTGGACTCAGCCCTGCTGTTGTTTTCAGCTTCCCTGCCAAGGGCCAAACTGCAAGGAATGTCCATCCTCAACCATTCCAAGTGTGCCTTTCACCTGGGGGCTCTCAAGAAGCCTTACCAAGGCACTGGCCCACTCCTTCCCCCCTTGCTGGCCCCAGAGGGAAGCTGTCTTTGCTGATGGATCAGCTTTCTGCTCCAAGAATTCTGCTACTCTGGATGGGGCCTCTGGGAATCCTGAGCAGGAGTGTCTTGTTTTCCTACAGGATGCACTTCTGCATCACCTGGCATGGGGAGAGCTGGCTGGGACTTGGCACCCGCACCCTCCCAGATCTCAGCTCTTACTCAAAATCAAGGAGCAGAGTGCCTGGATGCATCCACACTTCTGAGGGCTTCTGTCTCTGGTGTGCCTCGGCTTGCTTCCTTAGGACGGGGGAACACAGGGAATGGCATTCCCATGGACAGACAGGAGTTAAAAGAGCTGTTCCCATTCACTGATTGGCATTCCCTTGTTCAGGGAGGGAGATTCTTCCAGCTGCTGGTGGAACTTGCCCCTTTATTATCTTATATTGGTGTTGTTCCCAGTTAAAACTGCAGGGCTATGAAGAAAACTCAGGAGAGCCAAACTCTTACTCAGGGCAGGATTTGGTTGGATTTCCTCAGGGAGCACAGAGCTGGGACCTTGGCTGGATATCTGCCACCCCCATCTCGTCACCACATCAGTTCCACCTGCCTGGGAACTCCCAAAAAACATACATAAATAAGGTGGAGCTCTGCCTCTCTCAGCTCAAATGCAGAAAAGCATCTCCTGAATGTGGTGCCTGTGGTCCAAACCCTCTTTATCAGGTGAGCAAAGCCTTCCAAGACATCTATGACTGGATTTATGCAGCCCAAACGCCCTCGTGGCTTTGCATGGAAATGTAAACACGAGTGCAAATGTCTCAAGATTAGGACTTTAGATGGGAAACCCAAGGGATAACGAGCAGCTCTGCCAGTCAGCACGTGCGCCATGGCCTCAGCCCCAGGCTGCAGTCCATAACTGAGATTTTAGAGTAAAACTGATAATTTTTGGATCTTCATTTTCTCATGTTTGATATAAAGAGCCTTTTGTTACAGCCTGGTAAAGGAAAATATACATCATATTTTAAATATATCTAGGTATCTTTTATATTTAGACTCTAGTGAGAGTTTAGATATCCACTGTCCCAATAAATACCAATTCTCTCACCGTAATCTCTTTTTAAATTTTTTTTTCTTTGATCTTACTGCTCCTGTTGACAAAAAACTGCCTTCCCTTGAACCACACACAAACAAAAATAATGAGCATCATAACCCTGCAAAGCATATTTAACAGGATTCATGAAACATGGATTCAGTGGCTCTCCCGTATCTAGTTTTGCTTGCACCATAACCTTGAGCATAGTTTTAGTGCTGATCTTTGTGCAATAGCAACAGAAGCAGATAATATTTTTCTGGTGCCTGGCAGAAGAACAGTGCTTAACTTAGGTATAATAGAAATATGTCTGAAAACAGATTTACTTAATAGGCCATTAAGTAGTTGTTGGTAGTTGTGGAGAAAAAAGTGAAATTTGTCTTGGGATGGGAGAGGCTTTATGTGTTTTCAGAAAATTTGAGATTTGACAGGGTCTAAATAAACAGGCAGTAGTGTTATGGTAGATTTGTATTTTCCAGTCCTTTATGTGCTGCTGAAAATGCCATTTCAATCAAAATGTTAATTATCTTTACATGTTTTGCTCTTTGTTTTTACATTTCACAAGGCTTGTGTCAGATCAGACGTGTTCAAGCCCAGGGCTGCATCCTGCAAACGGGGTAAATAAATCTTTAAAAACAAAAATAGACAGGCATAAATAAAAAGTGATGTCATAGCTGTGTGTCCTAACCTGCTTTGCATATGTTGCTGATAATAATAGATCAATAACTTTAAAGCTGCAGACAGCCTTCCAGGAAAGCTGGAGCCCCACTCCAGAGCCTCACCATTCTCAGTAGTGAGGAACAGAGCTAAGCCAGCTGATCATCCACATAATCCTGCCAGGAGCTGAAGTTTTTCCACCCGTGTGACCCCCAAGCACCGGACACAAAGTGTCTGAATAGGCTCTGCCCTTCAGTGGGAACTGTCAGCATCAGGCACATCAAGGTCATCCTGCTTTGAAAGTATTTCTCCTCTGCAAAGGAAACTGTCCGTGAAATCCAAGATTTCTTTCACTGTTTGAGCTTTTTTTTTAATGGATTGGCTCATAACATTATGCTTGATTCATTAAGGTAATAACCACCATAGACGTAGGCTGCGAGTTTTAAAATAAATGCAAAAGCAAAGGAGATGGGTGAGTTCCAAAGTGTCCTTCATAGCGTGGTGTTGGAGAAGATGAGAGAGGCAGGGAGGGTTCACTTTTCAGCAGACGGAAGGGCAGGAGATTTCAGCATCCCTGAAAGGATGGACAGGAGGTATCAACATCCCCAGAGGTGTTAAATTTGCCCCAGGGGAGGTGGGCTGCCTTTTCCAGCAGCTCTTTTCCTGCCAGGCCAGTCGGTGGTACGAGCAAAACCTGCTGCCTCCCCACGAGCAGCGCAGCTGGAGGCAACATCTGGCTGCTCACAGCTGGAGAGGCCAGGGAAAATTGACATCAAATCATCCCTGATGTGGAGCTAATCAGCGCCTGATGTCAGGATTTTGAACAGAACATGAGTTCAGGACGTGTGCAAGTGTTCCTTGGAGAGTGCGGCAGCTCCTGCCCAGACTGCTGGTGCGGGGCCAGCGCCTCGTAAGCAGGTGTCAGCATCCCAAAAAAAGATCTGCCCGCCTTGCCAGCAGCGGGTATCCTCGCTGGCATTCCGGCATCCTCGCTGGCATTCCCGGGCACGGCTCCTCGGGCAGCAGGACTGACCCAGGGAACGAGGCCTGCTGCTGCCGGCGTGGCACTCCGAGCCTGCCAGCACTTGCCTGGCCTTGTTTTCCCAGGGATTTTGGCCTCCGGACCTGACAGCCTTGGAGCGTGTCAGGAGGTGGGGGAAGGAAAAGGGGAAGCCATAGGCGAGTCACTTATGAGAGTGATATTTTTCTCTTCTTAGGATTAGCCTCTAGCTTGGAATTTGGGAGATCCAGGCAGTAGAGAGCTAGGTGAGGATGTGCTGAAGGAGGATCCTGCTGCTAGGGGGCAATATGCAGCAAGCAAAACCCCACTAAAGGAATTTTATCTCAGTGTCTTATCTTTGCTTCAAGAAAAGAACTTAAATCCAAACGTCATCCAACATATTGCACACACTAACTTTTTCAAAAATGGATTGGATCATAACATCATGCTTGATTCGTTAAGTATACTTTTCTGTAGAAAGAGTATACTATAAACAAATATTCAACCTTTACTTACAGGTTGCATGTGTTTCTTTTAGCATATATATATATGTATGTGTCTGTGTGTGTGCATGACTTCCTTAACATGCTTCCTTGTTAGCTGCAGGATTCTTAATTTTTCATTCTGAATTCTATCATCGTTTATATAAAGCAAAAAGATAAGGACGTGGATGTTTAAAAGCCTCGAATCACATGGTCTTGTAACTCTCCTGCTGCTTCCCTTTTAGGAACAGCTGGAACAGCTAACTCAGAGGTCTTTGTGACTTTTTTTTTGTTCTACCACTTTCTTAAACATACTCCCTAAAAAAGAGGAAACAAGGAAAAAAAGACAAAGAAAACAAAAGAAGGCAGTTTCAGTGACATTATTGGTTTCAGGTTGAGCAGAAAAATAGTTGTTCATTTGTTTAGATTTACTCATGCTGACTTGATGATGCTTACTTTAAAACTGGTGCAGGGTGTTTCTTTACAAGTTGCATCATGTGAATGTTATTTTTAAATTCATTTTAATGACAAAAGTGCATTTTGCCAGGGAATATTCTGTGGCTATGCATCATGGTGACTATAATGTTAATGTTTGATTGAATCATGGAGAAAATAGATTGGTTTCTACAGCAAGTTTTTGGTTCTGATTCTTCTGATCATCAACATCCAGTAAAGAAGCATTGTCTAAATGTGGAAAGGTCACAACACAGTGTGCCAAATTTCAGGGATGGAACAGTGATCATTAATTATTAGTGTCAATTTTTGCAAGATGAGGTTGGGGATTTTAACAGCTGCGGCTGAAATTTGAACAGAGGAGGAAGTGGTTTCAAGTTTGAGGGATTTTCTTATTAGTTCAATCTTGTTTCCTCTATTGTTAAGAGTGAGAGACTCAAGCATGGGTTTGACTATGTGTCCCTGGAATATTAGGGACTTCTGCTGACTCAGAATCCATGGGGTTTTGGGATTGGTTTTATGGCTGTGTTGAAATACATTGAGTGCTTCTTCAAGTCTTTGTTGTAGTGTTTTCCGCTTAATAAATAGAGTTAGTCAGTATTAGAAGGCAGCAAAGCCAGCAGTCTTCACAATGCTTTTCTCTTTCAGCTCACAGCAAGCGGATTAGGATGTCAGTCTAGCTGAATTAGGACATTAATGTTCTTTGCACTTCCTCACCTTCCCTCTTCTATCTTGCCATAAATAATTCTGAACATGAATTTATTTTGAGATTAAATTATTGGCCTTGTTTAATGTGATTAACATAAAATATTAATGGTTGTAAGTCTTTGAAATGCTCTACTCCATGTAAAAAAAAAAGAGGTTTTGTGTTCTGCAACAGAAGGCTTTGACCTCTGCCAAATCAGCACAAGCAAACTGCTTGTAATCCCTGGGTGTTTGTAATTACCAAAGTGGTTTGGATGGCTCTACTCAGTATTAAATCCTGACATCATCCTTAAGTGCAGAATTCAAACCTGGTGTAATTAAGATTATATCAAGAAAGCTCTCACAATTCACATATTTTCCAGTAGCCATAATAAACCAAAACTGTATGATTCATTGCCTACCTGAAGCACTTGCTCTTTCCAATATTGCCAGGCTATTGATGTGTAAACAGAAATGGAAATATCTCCTTGTGTCAGGGGAATTGTCTGGGCTTGCACAATGGTGCTGAATCGTCTGAGCAGGTCTCCTTGCTCCGTTCTGGGACTTAACAAACACTGCTTGGAAGTGCAGCTTCAGAGCACAGGGAGGTTGTTTGGGCTCAACAAAGCTTGTGATTTTCTCCTCTGAGCCTATTCTGTCCCAGTGATGATTCTTAAACTAGCACTTTTCAGTTCACAGCTCCATTTTTCAGATTCACAGTCAGTAAAAGGTGCTTCTCTTCTAATGCCCTCTGTGACCTGGGTTTTACTCGGTACACGTGTGAAAAGGAGGGAAGAGAGGACTTTTACAGCACTTAATCCACTGTTTTTACAAAGTTGTTTCCAGCATCCTTCCACTTAAAAAATGAAGGTTGTTATGGTTATGAAGTTCCAAAAGTTGTAATATTTTATGAGTGTTTTGCAGCCACAGAGTAAAGGCTAGAGTACACAGGATTATGCGGCTGCCCACACTTGTTTCAATTCCCATTCAGGGAGCCTGCCCGTGTGTGCCTGTGAGTGTTGGGAAAAAGAGAGCATACACATCTAGGGAATTATTGCAAACATTCCAGCTGCTCCCATGAGCCAGCAGAGTTTTGGCTGCATCTTTATATTACCCCCCAAAAAGGCTCCTTCTACTGTTACAAATTGCTGTTCAAGTGGCTCACTGAGCTTGGTGGCACTGCCCTGGGATCTCACGAGTGCTGTCTGTTCTGGGAGAACTATTGGAGATTGCTAAAGAAGAGCCCAAGAGCAGCAGCCCAGATCTGCAAAGGTGTGGGTGTTACACATTGTGCACATGGATGTGTGGAGGGTGATTGCTGCCCCAGTTTTACAGTAAGGTGATTATGCTAACGAGTTCCTATGAAAGCAGCTTGGGACAGCAGACTGCCCACAACTGACATGAACATCCACAAACTCCTGGTGTTGGCAAGCTCCAGAGGAGCACAACTGCAAATTCCACAGAAGCATGGCTTTCGTAACAGTGATGTTTACCTTTCTCTAATAAGCTCAGGACATGTGCCAAGGTTTTGGTTGCATCCTCCTCCTCTGCCTGCTGCAGGTTGTTGTCCATGCTGGCTCCTGCCTTGTCCCCATGTAGAGCCTGATCAGAAGAGCAGTGATTATTGCAATGCCCTCTTAACATTCAGATGGGGTCAGGTTGTTTGGGGACAGATGGGGTCTAGCTCTGACCTTCTCCTGGGATGGATGGAGATTTGTAGCTTCACTGGTTCCTTCCCCATCCTGTGATTATTCTTGGGTTTTTTTGGTTTTTTTTTTTAATGTTTGGTCATAATTTCCCTTGTTGCAGCTTGTGTCTGTAGCCTCTCACACTTTCCTCATGCACCTGTGAAAAGAATCTGGCACTACTGTGTCTGTACCAACTAAGTTGGTAGCTGAAGGCAGGAAAGAATGGGACCCCCATCATTTGCCTTCCCTTCTTTGGGCTGCATAAGTGGGGGAATTTTTTGGGTTTCCATTTTTCCAGCCTGTCAAGACCCCTTGAAGTGGCAGCCTCACCCTTTAGCTTATCAATCCTGCTCCTTGGTTTCACATCATCTGCAAATTTGCTGGGGGGTGGGATTTTCCTTTTTCTCTTCCCTTCCCTGAAGTTCAACCAGACCCAGACAGGGTAATTTGGTTTGATGTTTTTTGTTGTTTGGAAAAGTTAATTTAGTATCCATAAATTCTACAATTCTTGCTTTATCTTCACTCTTTAGATGAGCAAGCTCTGCTCCTGTGAGGTTTCAAAAAAAGAGGGTACAATGCTGAAGTATTTTATTTCAGTGTCAAAATTAGTAAAATCTTGGAACACTACTCCTTCTATTGCTTGCATAAGTGCCCATATGCAAACACCAGTTTGCATTCTGCCACTTACCTGGTTGCTCAGTTTGTAGTGAAATTTTTATATTAAATCCTAAACCTATCCATATATATAACAGAAAATGGAAATAGTTCTGATGTCTTCATCAGAAGCAGGTTGAGAGGGAGAAAACCCCAGATTTTCAAGACTACTTAAATAAGAATGTTTCAGTAAATCAGATGCAGGATGTAGGTACTTGAGGGGAAACCCTTGACTTAGTTTTTCATCATGAACAAGTTAAAGGAGAAAACGCCTCCTGAAAAGGGAAAGGCACCATGGCACCTATCCTTTCCCCCACCTTTTTCTTCCTCTTGCCAAGAAATGCAATCTTTTCATGAGCCCACAGAGTAAAAACATCCTGAGACACCAGTGCAGGATAAAAGTTAACTGAGCACTCTTCCCCTGGAGGAGGAGGAGACCCAGGTAGGGCTGAAGAGGGCTGAGGAAAGCTGAGAAGGGAGGAAGGGAGAAGGGGTGGGAGCCCTGCCCAAGGGCTTGTTGGCAGGAGAGGGCAGGAACAGGATACGTTTCAGCTTTTGGGTGGCTCTGGGAGGAGCAAGTGTTGGGATTAAAGAGTCTTGATAAAATTGTTCCCTTCCCTCTCAGACGCAGACAGCGAGTTTCATGGGGTGGATTTCCTGCCAGAAGATCTCAGCGAGGCTCCAGAGGAGACAGGGATGAGGGTGAACAAGAAGTACTCCTGTCTGCCTGCGGAGGAGAAGGGCATCCACATCATCAACATCCGGGCCATCGAGGACATCGGCTACGACCAGCACGAGAGCACGGTGAGCAACCATGGCCTGCTGGGTCACAGCAGGCACGCTGCACTTCACCTCTCAGCTTATTTCTCATCCTGTCCACTCCCAGGATGCTCTGGAATCCTCTCCCTCCCTTTTCCCAAGGTGCTGGGAAGGACTGTTGCCAGGCGCAGTCCGTGCTGATGTGGTGGGGATTGTTCTTGGATGTGTGAGAAAGGGAACCTGGTTTAACCTGTAGCATAAAAAGGGGCTGACTCTTCTCAGAGTAAGGAATCTGGCAAGTAAGCTGTGCCAACCTTTACATCTTCTTGCCAGTGCTGAGAAGAACAGAAGAAAATGTCTAAAATCTTATGCCAAAGCCATTGTTAACATAGGTAACATTAAACTGATCTCTCCAGCACACAATAGAGATTAGATTTCCAGTGCCATTAATTGCTCCTCAGTTAAATTCTTTAACACAGTTTTTAAAGGATGTTAGCAATATGAATACCCATCATGATTGCGACTTGGTTATGTAATTTAAACATAAAAAGAAGTTTATTAAGGTGGACTGGGCTATACAACAGATTCGCTGGGGAAAGAGGTACCAGAAAAAGCAATATGTGATTTATTGTGCTTGTGCTTAAAATTAGGATGGAGCATGGAGGAATGATTCTGTCAGGGTGTTAAAATCCTCCTGCTGTGGTGAAACAGAAATGCCTTTTCTGTCTCACTCGCATCTGACAAGATATGAGCTTTACATGGTCTAAGTCAGCGCAACTCCATTTAAGCACAGCAGCACTGCAAGAGAACATCTGGCCCATGAGTATCTTTCAACATTTACACCCTATCCTTAAAATAATCTGAACATTAATTTCTTTAAAACAGAACTAAGTTTTTTGGCTGCTTCCTGTTTGCTGTGGGATATAGCTATTCTCAAATATAAATGAATTTGCTGAGGCTTTTGTAGCCACAGTGGTGGTTCAGCCCAGTTTTTCAGAAACTGCTGTTTAATTAATTAATAAGATCAACATGTCTTGAAAAAAATGTAAACACATAATGCAGTTAGTTGCCATTTGTTAATATTTTGTTTCTGTAGAAATTTGCATAAGTGAGTTTCCTGCCACAAGCAGACTGTCAGCTTGCTTTAAAAAAAATGTTCTGAATTCACAGGTGTGTGCCATTAATCATAAAGCAATTGAAAAGTAGTGGTTATTTATGGTCTTTTATATCAAAGTTATGCTTATGAATAAAATGAGAATATCTAGGTAGGTAACAAACATTAACAGACTGTGCCCTGAAGACTTTGACATGGCTAAATATACTTTTTTTTAATCATGGAAGAGGACAATGAGTGAACTCCTTGGTACCTCCAAATGCTATATCATTTTATTATATATTTATTAACTTGCTGTAAAGGCTCTAAGTTAAATGGGAAAGAGGGATGAGATTCTAAAGGAGAGAGAAGCAGATAGCAAAGGCTATCTAAAATAACTTACCTTTAGTGTTTTATGTATGAAATAAACAGGTGTGCACATCCTGAACAGATTTTAGCATTTTGCAACTGATGACAAATTGCTCTCTTTTTGAGCACAAGTTCTTTTCCCTCCATTTTACTCTTCTATAACCTTAAAAGCCAGAAAAGTTCCCCGGTCACTGAAAAGCCACTCCTGTGACAAGTATTTTTTGTAAAAATCAAATTGGGCTGGTTAGTAATGAATTTTCTTCTTTCTTTCTTTTTTTTTTTTTTTTTTTTTTTTTTAATAGTATGTGGATCTCCAAGGGTAGAATTGTGAATTATGCACGAGGAATGTTATAAAAGTTGAAATAAATTGTTTGTTAATACCTTTTGTTTGTTTGTTTCTACAGTTGGCCCTGTGCAGTTTTCAGATAAATGCTTGGAAATGAAATTGTGTTTTAAGTCTTACCTTTCGTGTATCTTGCAACATTTATCCAGCATTAACTCAGGCTGGGAATAAAGCCATTGCCACCATCAGACTGCATAGTGACATAGCTTTTATAAGTGGGAAAAAGAAGTGGTAACCTCAATAAGCAGTGACCCCACTTCCCTGGCTACTTTCCATCGCGTTTTTGGCTGCGCCGCAGGACCAGCTGGCTCCCTTCAGTCTGTATCTAAGATGATCTCGTTCTCAGATGATACAGACTTGCAATGATAGATAAGAGAAGTGAGAAATGTTTCCACACGATATTAATCTATTTGTCAGAATTGCAGCATTGCAGATGTCATGGGTGGAAAAGGACAGACGATCTTAGCGGCGATTAACCCCCGAAGGAGAAAACCCAACCCAGCAAGTAGCTGACTTATGAACCAGTGTGTTGGTGATTAGATTAAATCCCAGTCATGCAATCTATTTATTTCTGGCCAATAAAATACCAGCTGGCTATCAGTAAAATTAAAGGTGTTAACTTGCAAAAATTTTTGGAGTAAGTAGCATGGGGTGGACTCTTCCCATCTGCTGGCTGTCTGGAGAGAGGGCATTGTGTGCTCCAGGCAAAAGGAGACTTGGTAGGAGAGGATGGTCTGTCCAGTGCTTGTGTTGGGCTGTGCATTCATTACTCTCTCTCCTTCTCTCCACACCCCCATTCCCCACTTCCAGTTACTAAATTCCCTATCCAAAAACCCGGATGCTGACTGCAAATACGGGCTGTACTTCAGAGATGGCAAGAGGAAGGTGGACTACATCCTGGTTTACCACTACAAGAAGTCCTCAACCGGGAAGACTCTGTCCAGGAGAGCTCAGCACAACGATGCCAGTGTCCGCAGCAGCAAGCAGGAGCAGCCCCTCCCTGGGAAGGGGGTGCAGCTGGAGCTGAGGGACAGTGAGCCTCACATGGATTACCACGAGGACGACAAGAGGTTCCGCAGGGAGGAGTATGAAGGGAACCTCGTGGAGGCTGGGCTGGAGCTGGAACGCGATGAAGATGTAAGGATCCCCTGGAAAGGGTTAAAGATAGAGAGGGTGATGGGTGGCCACATCCTGGGGAATGCTGAGCTGTGCCTGTGAACCTGGCTCCAATCAGGGTTGTTGCACAAGCTCAGCTCCTGCAGGATTTGATTGCAGTCTGGCAGTCGGTGCCGTCCTCACCCACTGGTTAGTTGGCTGCACAGGAGTGTGCCATGGTGTTGTAAATGCCCCGATGATGTGAAGTTCCTGACTTTTCTTGGCCAGGATTTATGGCACACCCACCATTGCAGCACAGCTGTGTTTTGCTATCTGGAAATGAGGCTTAAATTGCTCTAAACACTGATCCCAGTTTGGTGGGTTTACAGTATACAGTGGTTTGGATCCTCTGGTAATTCCAGCTATGAGGGAGAAAAAAAAAAAATCAGATACAGGCCTCAACCCCCAACACAGTGTCATCTTTATTCCTCAATATAGGCTTGAGGAGAATTAAATTTGTTCAGGAGGCCCTGGTCCATGCTCCTGCTGGAGCACATGAGTCTGTGTTACAGTTTGCTCTTTCCATTCTTAGACGTGAACAGTACAGCTTGTAACTTCTTCCACCTGCACCCTGAAAACAGGATATTCTATTAAAAGCCCATTAGACCACGTAAAAAATGATGTATGTGAAGTGCTGCCAGTGTGTGATTAGTAGAAATAGACACAGCAGTATTAATTTTGAAGAAAGCTGCTACAATTATCTGACCCAACCAATGTGCCTCAGACTCCTAAAAGAGAGTAAACATTTATCCTGGTTTTATTTACAGGATCTAAAAGTTGAGGTAAACATTTTGACCTAGGAACAGACTGCGAAAAAATAAATCTGTCACCTACTACTCACAAATTACGGACATTTATATCTTTTATACATTATCTATATGTAATATATATATACTTAACATGGTACAATGCAAGAAAACCCCAAAACCTTTCCCCTCTCTATCTCCCAGTGAAAATCAGACTTGCTTTCTGTCCAACTTGCAGGTTCCTGTGGCAAACAGGGAGTTTGCCTGTGTTCAGTAATGGATATTTAAATCCTTTGCTAGATGGGAGGTTCCACCTGTGATATGTAATATGATTTCAAACGATGCAGAAGGACTCAGGGGTCAAGCCAGGACACTGTGAAAAAAGGGAACTCTCTCCTTTCAGTGCAAGACACCAAACAACATGAGATGAAAGTGTAGAGATGAAAGCAAGTCTTGGGGATTTACATCAGCTTCCACAGCCAGCACTTCCATGTAGGGGGAAAGATCTGCAGTCACTTGGGCCTGAAAAGCCACAAAGCTGCACTGGAGACCACACTGATTCCAAAGAGCAAAGGTTTCTTAAACAGATGGTATTTAATAAATGATTTAAGCTCTTTTTGATGAAATACCTGGATGGTCACACACAAAGAGTTGTGGTCAGTGACTCAATGTCCACAAATAATTGATTAAAACAAAGCCAGGTTGGACAGGGCTTGGGGCAGCCTGGCCTGTCCGTGGCAGGAGTGTTGGAACTGGATGATCCCTAAGATCCCTTCCAACCGAAACCACTCCAGGGTCCTCTGAGTAACCACTTTCTAGAAAGCCCGTGAGAATACAGCTGTGTGAAAGCTAGTTATCATAATGACTGAGTTGGTGCAGCAGCAAGATTGGAAAGATTCATTAAGTTTAATTTCTCTTCTGTTTGCTGAATGCCTTCCAGTCGGATATCATTTGCCCAGTGCCTTTGGAACGGCTGCCCCAGGGGGAGCAAACATGGGTGTACATGGGAGTGCCAGGAGCAAACATCCATGTCCGGCCCTCTAGAGCACAGCTCAGAGAATTACTGGGCTGCAGACAGACCACTAATATTGCCATTAACTTCTATCTTCCTTTTGCTTTGTTTGGTGGAGTTCTTCCTACCAGCTTTCCTAGTTATGATGCTTTAATGGAGATACTCACATTTGATTCTGAGGCTTCTCTGAGGTATGAGCAGCAGGAACTCAGCCCCAGCAATTACAACACACTCACCAAATCACACCATTTTGGCTGGATGCCACCACTTCAAATTTAACTGGTTCAGCCTGTATTTGTGTCCACAGTCATTAGCTTTTATTTTCCTAACAGTTTTTATCTGTTTAACCTTGTGGTAATTGCTCTGGGAGACCACAGAATTTTTTGAGTCATGCTCTATAGCAGCTCAGCACAGTGAGGTGTTCAGTGATTGTCCTGTTGTTAGAAACCAACTCTCTCAAACAAATGAGATTTATCATGTTGGCCCTAATGCACTGTTTGTTCCTTAAATATGTATGAATCACAAGGGATAATGTATTTAATTTCCTCTCATCAGTAACATTTTCCCCTGCCTTTTTTTTTTTCTTTTTTTTAAGACAAAAATCCATGGGATTGGATTTGTAAAAATACATGCACCATGGAATGTATTGTGTCGAGAGGCAGAATTCCTTAAGCTCAAGATGCCCACAAAAAAGGTGAGTCCTGATTTTCTTGTTTTCCTCATGAAGGCATAGTTTAAACATATGTTCCTCTCAGAGCACCTTACAAATGCAGTCTTCTCTTTCCACAAGCATTTTAAAAACAATTAACTGATGCACACCAGAAATGAAAATCACAAACGTACTTGCTTAGGGGAGCAGAGGGAAAAAGGGGAAGGAAGACTGGAAATCGAGAATTTCTGGCTGCTACCACTGTCTGCACATGATGAGAGTGATTTCATCCTAAGTATGTTTTAAAAGAAGAGGTTTCAATTGATGGGGAAATTTCTGTGTGCCTTTTGGACATTTTTTTCTCACCTGAAGACTGCTAAAATGAACACAAGGATAAGAATTTGTCTCACTTGGTTTAGTGACTATTCATATACACAGTCAGTCACATTCACAGGAGCTGGGGCCACTCTACCACAAAATAAATTACCATTCAGAATATTTGAAATATCATTAAAGGAATGATAGTGTATTTTCATCAATTCTAAATCACCCGTGATAGATAGATGGATAGATAGCTACCTGCTCAGTGAGCACAGCTCAGAGATGGATTAATATTTAAACACAGACTAAGTGCAGGTCCCAGACTGCCCAGGAAGTCCATAATGGAGCAAGAGACAGTCTCCAAGCCCAGCATCATTCATTACAACACTAAAACCACACTTTTGGTTTGGATTTCATATTAATCCCCATTATTGCCTCACTTACCAGGGATTTTAATCAGAAGCATAATTGGATAAAAAAGTCTGTTGCAATCCTGTGGTTCCCTAACCCTTGGTTTGACTTTCCCATCCCTTTCTTTCTGGATGATTTCAAGAATGTAATCACTTCTTGATAGTTTATTGTGATATATTTATCTACTTGCTGCTTTATTCCTTACCGTTCATTCTGACCTATGGATAACCAAAAAGCAGTAAAGTTTTACTGGTGAGTTTTTTTTCTCTTTGCCCCCTCAGCTGTATCAGATCAACCAGACCCACGGCCTCCTGAAAAAGATTAATTCTGTGATTCAGAAAATAACGGAGCCCATCCAGCCAAAAGTAGCAGAACACAAACATCAGACAGTGAAGCGCCTCTCCTACCCCTTCTCCAGAGAGAAGCAGCATTTGTAAGTGAAAGCCTTCCCCAAATGTCCACATCCAAAAGTTCCAGCCTCTCTGACAGCAACTCAGGCACCAGAAGGTGAAAGGGAGCATGAACACCAGCACTTTGGTGGGCATTGCTGCAAAGAATATTTCCATTTTGCAGTAAATTTACTTTTAGGGGGATTTTTTTTGCTCACTGTTGAGGAATGAGTCTCTGCAGAGAAATCTCTATGTGTTTTAGCTGCTGTTGTGGCACATAACGTGCATCTGTATAATCATACACTTTACCTGTTTGGCTGCCAAAAGGGGATTTATGATGTGGTTTATAACAGTCTCTTCTCCACATTAAATAAAATGCTCAGTAAAACTTGTAGCCAGATATGTGGGTTGATAAATTTCAGAATAATTTCATATATCTGGTGTGGGCAGCTGACACAGGTAATGCCAACCAGGCCTTGCCTTTGAAGTGCTGGGAAGTCAGAGGAGGCTTTGCCACCAACCTCAGATCAGCAAGAACAGCTGTAAATGTGGGTGTAGGGAAAAAACCATGAGGTAGAGCCCAGCCAAAGCTTCCTCTGCCCTGGATTGCTCTGCTGCTGCTCTTCCCTGGCCAGCATCCCAGAGGAGTCACTTTGAAGGCCGTGTTTATGGATGTGCCAGCTGGAACAAACAGCAGTCCATGGACAGGACCTCTTCCCTGCACCCACAGGGATTTCAGTGTTTCATGCAGAGATGCTGAGCCCTGGTGGGCTTGGGCCAGCCAGTGTGTGTGACATCTTAGCTGTCCTTGGGCTTGCAGGAAATGTGTTTGTGTGCTTGCTGAGTGTAGGGTGTTCCTGGAGGTTTAGAGAAGGTCCAAAAGACGCTCCTGAGTGTAGACATGGATGGGCCTCACACTATTTGCAGGTGATTTTTCCAGTGACACCACCTATGTCTCTGCTGAGCGAGGGAGGAAACAGCAGCTTCACAGGGAAAATTAAAGATAATGAGGGGAAATTCAAGGTCAGCAGTAGTCAGGTGATGCTTTAAGTTTCAGCTTTTATATTTTTCATATTTTATTTTTTTTAATATATTTTATATTATATTTATATATTTTGGGGGGCTGTTTTAGTGTGTAGTTCTGGATTTCATATTAAGTGCTACTAGGCTCTCTTCACAGAGTAGATAGACAAAACAATTCCTTTTCTAGCTTCGGACCAAGGACAACAGATACAACTTTCAGGCCCACAAACGAAAACAATGGTGAAGTGAAAAGGAGGATGGAGCTTCATAACCTGAAGCTATAATTGGACAATTAACTCCAATTTGCTAATGGACCAGAACTTTAAAAAGTGTGAGACCTTGTGATCAGTTGTCCATGTTGTGACTATTTTGGGGCATCTTGGGTGTGGTCCAGCTGGGCTCTATGTGCTGCCCAGGTGTGCCCATTGAGGCCTTTTAATAAATCCCTGCTTTATCCTTTTGCTCTGTCTAGTCTCTGTTCCAGGCCAGCCTCCAGAAGGCATCACAGGGATTCAACTTAAATGAACATCAACACTCTTTTTTGTGCTGAAAAACCCATAAAGACATAAAATTAGTGAAATGTATAAGCAGCCTCTTTAAATTGTGGGAGTTGAATTGGACTTGCTTTTTAACAGGGTTTCTACAAGCTGTTCTTTAATGCGAGCTTTGAGAGATCCCCAGGAGAAATGAACATATTGAAGGGGTCAACAAGAACAGGAAATTACTGGCTTTTTTTTTTTTTTTTTTGACCTAATGGGTTTCCTTCTAATCTTTTAACAGATTTGATTTGTCTGACAAAGATTCCTTCTTTGACAGTAAAACGAGAAGCACTATAGTAAGTACTACCTATAAATAATTTATGGTGGATATTGCCTCAGTGTGGTGTTAACAGCTTTAGTACAATGCCTGTTCAAGTTTATCTTTCTTAACCAAATGCCAAGGATGTCCTGTGCCATCAGGTACTGAAATTATAAACAGTTCCAGATTTAGTGCTGAGTAGTGCTTGATGCTAACAGCCTTTTGGAAAACAATTTGAATCTTCTTTCTAGTTCATGGGTAATTTTCTTAGCAGAGATATCAGCAGCTGGGAATATTTAGATTTTACCACTCGTTCTGCCCACCAGCTGCCTGCACCCATGAGTGGTTTTACTTTGTGTAACTATACATTGTTCTTTTTGCAAAATGCTGCTAAATATCCCAAGACAAATTCCAACAAAACAGCCAGGTATTTACAGGGAATATTATTTATAGGGGTTTTTTTGGAAATTCTTTGTAATGGTATTGAAAATGTTAAGGTTGAAGGCTTTTCTCTGACTTACAGAACATGAAATAGAGTTGGGGAAGAAGGTGTAGCCTCATTTATAGCCACCAAAGAAGGAATTGAAAGGCCAGCTCATGTGACAGGCAGAGCAGAGGGAAGGGGCTGTGCCAAGCAGCCCTGGCTGCAGCACATTTCAGAGGATAACAGGGGCTCTTTGCCCCATTCCACTGCTCCTAACTGGTGCCTTGGAATGTGACTGCCAGCTTGCTTTTATCTTATCTTTAACTTCAGCCTTTTGGGATGCCAAGTGGTTTCCAAAAGAGCTTACATCCCAGTCATAGCTGCCTTGCTGTGGTGATAAGGGGTGTAAGATATCCAGTTTCCCTTTCCTGCTCTGAAATTCCAGCTTATTCCACAGTGTAGTTCCCTGAAGAGCAGGGGTTTGATGTAAGCACTGGTTATGGGGGTGAGACGAGCTGGACCAGGGGAGGCAGTTGCAGGAGCACAAAAGTGGGGAAGAAAAAGACAAATATTGATTTGGTTTATTTGCAAATAAAACATTTAACTTGAGATTGGGAAAAAAAAAAATGAAAAAACCCGGGGTTTTGTTTGTAGGCTTTCTTTCATACGTCCAGCTGTATAGGGAAAAAATCTTCTAAGTACAAGGAACTCAACAAATGAAGAACTAAAATTCGTGACAGGCTGAGCAAGGCAGCAAGACAAAATGGCTCCATGTAACAAGAGGGTGAGCAAGACTGACTGGAAAATGGACTGAAAGAGGAGCTCAGAGCAGAGACAGAGAGGAAAAGGAGGGACAAGGCTTTATTAAACAACTGAAGGAACATTGGGCATTTAAGAATAATGCTGGTGCTGTGCTGCTTTGTGTGAAATCCCTGCAAATCACTCAGTAAAAGAAGAACATATTGAATGTTTCCCAACATCATTTTATTCTGTGTGCATTGCTGTTTGTATTCTCCTTTCCTAAAGTTCTCCCCTGCCTTTCTCATATGTATTTTTGAACCACAGTGCAAATATTGACCCTTCCGCCTACTGCAAAATGAACAGGAATCTAGTCAGTACCCGTGAGTCTTTGATGAATAGAAGCTAAGCCAAAGACCTTTTAGTTATTAAAAAAGAAAATTAAAAAAATATATTATATAACTGGAAGTCTCTCTGTGACAGCCCTTTAATTCACTGGGGTTACAAGACGACAGATGGATGAGCTGTGGGACTTGCCCCGGATGCCCTCACTTGCTTCCTCCAGTGAATTGGGCAAGAGTCAAGTTAGCACATGGATTAGGGAGCTGGGAAACAGTCCTCAGCTCCCCGGACAGGCCTGGCAGTGGGCAGGAGGTGCCTTTGCTCCAGGTTTCCCTGTGCTGCCTGCTCGCCTGGCTGGAGAGCATCACTGTGCGGGAGCGGCCAAAAGCTGAACCTTGCAGGCAGCCTGCTGAGCCGTGAAAAGGTTACTCGACAATAAATGCAATAAATCCCAAAATAAATACATCTGTTTTGCCACCGAGGTCAGGCAGGCTCAGAGATGTTAAGGTCAGCCTGTGTTAGTCCAGTCTGATAAATGGCTGCGTGCTGTGCACACACGGTGAGCCCGGAGCTCTGCTCCGCTCCTTGGGATGGAGCCAGCCTGCGCCCTCGGAGGAGAGGGAAGAGCTGCTCCAGGTGGAAGAACACCCCTGAGCTTTGATCGACAGCTAACACAAGCAGAAATGGCATTTCTGTTATGCCAGGGGGTAGATGTAACCCTGTTTGCCCCTGTCAATTCTCCTGGTAGCTGACTATTTAGTTAAGCTTTTCTCTCCTGCACAGGAAGCACAGCACAGAAAGCTCCGAGCCCCTCTCTCCTGAATACCATGACTTTTATTAAAGAATTATGACTTCATCGACATCTTGGTTTGGCCAATATGTGAGCTCTACACAAAAAGATTGTGATTTTCACTGGCGGTGTCTGAAGTAACCCTTCCTTGTCTTTTGCTTCTGTAGGTTTATGAAATATTGAAAAGAACAACGTGTACCAAAGCAAAATATAGCATGGGTAAGGAACTTTATTTAGCTTTAAGATCAATATCTTTTTCAGGTATTGAAAATAATTGCATATTGTAAATGGCTGTGGAGTTTAGGTTTTCACCCTGCTCTTTAAAAAAATGATCTATGTGGATGTAATTGTTTTATTTCGAAATTTGATTCAATTTATGCAGCTGTTTGACATTTTTTCAAATGTGAATTATAGATTAAACTCTAAATTAAATGGTGAGCATGTAGCCCCTACAGATGCGACCTAGGATGGATGGTGACATAAACCAGCAGATGAGATGTGCTCTGTATTCTATACTTCCTGAAATGGATGAGGGGATTTCTGTGAAATCCAGTAACTGCAGTGAAATGGGCTTGGCCCATTTTGTTCAAGCAGGAACCCCACATTTATAGTGAGATTATTTTCCAGGGACTTGAGTGGAATGGTCTTGACTGATAACTGTCCTGAGCGGAACTGAGATGAACCCCCTGGAACAGCCAGGGGCCGAGTTTGCAATGGAACTGGCCCCCTCAGCCCTCAGAGCAGATGCTGCAAGTCAGGAGATGCAAAGTCTGTACTACCACAACCAAGAGTTTTAGGATTTCAGCCCTAGGGTTTGTGCTGTAAGAATTAAATTTATAATAAAAATGAATTGCAGATCAGGGCACCTTGAAGATTTGTTGTCAGCTGATTCTGTTCAGCTGTTATATACCTTATTTTACACATAAAACACAGATATACATTTGATTGTGGGACCAAAGTTAACAAATATTTAAAGGTAAATCCAAACAAATAAGGTGGAAGGGTGAATTCCCAAACAAAGTGAGAAAATTGTGTGAACATGGAAGAAAACGTTTGGTAACTGTTGAAATCTGTTATGGCATTTATTTGCCTACAAGCAGTTAAATAAAACAATAGGAACTTGAATTACAGGTAGTTCTGTTCAATATTGACCCATCAACTGCTTAGAAAGACATCAAATAATAGAAGAACAATTACACCACAAATTATTTCCATGCTTTGACTTTTGTGTTGAAGTAACAACATACAATGCACAATTGTTGACTCCTTATATACACTAAAATTTGATGTCCAGCCAGTATTAACAGAAGTGCTGCTCTCTGTAGCATGAGAAATCCAAATTATTCTGTGACTTTCAAGACCTTTTTCGAGTCTGGTGCTGGATCATTTTCATTGGAAATTACATCTTTGGACTCTTGAAAGGGGAAGGTCACACAGCTCAGTTTGATTTCTTTCCTTGGAGTTGGTTTCTCAGTTGATTTTTTTTTTTTTTTNTTGTCCAGAAGATGGGAAACGCAGTAGGGATTAGTTGAATAGGGAATACACTAATGGATGGTAGAGTGTTAGGATTCCTGCATGGTTCTTCTTCCTGAGACTGGCACAGCCACACAATATTGCTAATAAAATTGCCATCAGGCCAGTCCAGCATAACTCAATCAGCTCCTTTGTGTTCCAGTGGTGGAATGCTGGGTTACAACCCAGCAGAGATGGCAAACAGATTTAAACAAACACAGATAATGCTGCAGCACTGCTGCCCAGGAAAAAAAGCAGCTGCCCAGGGGAACACTGCGGCCTTTGTTATTTATTAGGAAAATTTTGTAAAAATGTGGTGCTGGCTTCACTGTTAAATCCAGATCAAGGGGACTATGTAGCTCTTCTCACAGCCCTAGAAAAATAATTTATCTGCTCACCAGTTGTTTCTGCCAGGAGTGTGGAAACATTTGCAGACAATTCATAGACCTGTATAACCTTAAACAGGGCTTTAAAAATGAATGATACCACAAGATACTGAGCACTCCTGGAGCTGCTCCTCCAGCAGGTGATTAGTATCTTGAAAATGTTAATGAACTTGAACAATCCTCATTTTAAGAGCAATCAAAAATGACTCTACAGTGAGCTGGTTCCTGGTTCATAGTTGCTGTTCCTTCAAGCCCAGTCCCACACTCTTTTCTTAGCCATGAACTGACAGGCAGCATGGAGCACACTGGACCATCTCATTTTTCTTTTTTTTTAAAAGTCTTTTCAAATCCTCCCCAATACCAGTGGCCAGATTAATATATATTATTTTTTTTTTCAGTTGGCATTAATCACCGTTGCCCTGCACAAAGACAAGTGCTTGTCTTAGCTCTGACTCAGCACCCAAAACTGGTTCATTCCATCCCCAAGTGTATGTTCACAGGCGACACCACGCCTCCAGACTCGGTGAACAGATTTGGAATTAGCTCTATTAAAGCCAGCAGCTGCAGGAGGAAAGAGCATTAGTGAAATAATGAGCTACAGCCCTCCAAAGGGCCAGGTCCAGCCACCTTTGGGAATGGTGCAGTGCTCCTCCAAACTTCCCCACCAACTCCTCCCTCTGGCCCCGGTTAGGGAGCAACAGCACCCCTGGGAAAGGCAGGACTCCTCCCAGTCCCTTGTGCCACAGACATTTACTAGCTGAAGCTCCAATTGCTTTTAGCCTCATGCATGTCACTAATAAATGGCTGTGTAAACAGGGAAAGGAGAGGGAAGAAAGAAGGAAACTGCCCTTTTAAATAAAAGACGAAAATGTGGTAAATATGGTAAGTATTATGCCAAGGTCTTCGCAAAGGCTTTCCCTACAATTTCTCTGATCAATCTGAAAACTGAATTCAAAACTTTGCGTGGGTGATGCGTGTGGATGTGGGTTCCCCTATGCCATCAATTCCAGCCATATTCTTCTTGTGATCCAGCCTTCTGCTACACTTTCAAATCTTCAGGCTTGCCCTTAAATCAAACTGACCTTTCAGAAAATGTAATTTGTTTTAATGACTAATTTCAAGTCATTGCCTTCTAATTCTTGATTCTCAAATATATATGACTTCCTCTTGCTCTCTGCAGTTTTCCATTTCATAAAATGAGTCATGTATAATAACCTATATGATTAAAAATGAAACTACATGGAAAGGAATGAGATGGCAGCAAAATCATTATCTGATCAAATGGCTGTTATTTTGAGGGAAATCTCCAGGAATATGATGAAGTGAGGCTGTCTAACCTTGAAAATTATAAATAACTGTTATGTCTTTATTTTTCAAGGGATCACCAGCCTGCTTGCCAATGGAGTTTACAGTGCTGCATATCCTCTGCATGACGTAAGTGATCTCTCAGTATATTTTTCACGTCTGCTGTCTGTCACCAAGAAATCCCTCATGTGTGGCGTGTTGGTGGCATCATCCCAAGCATGACTGACTGTTTTCCCACTTGTGTCACGACTGCAGTAACTTCTGCAGGTTGTTTCCTTCCCTCTACTCGCTTTTAAGGAATTCCCCACCTCGGTTCTATGTCGCATAATCATAAATTTGAACATTGGAAGAGTTGTTACAGTGTTTTAGCTAATGAAACTCTTCTGTTGTTTCCTGACCATCTGCCCCCAGGATCTCTGGCACCAGTGCCAGGAAATACATTCATTCCCAAGGCACTAAGTAGCTGGTTCCCTTGGCCACATATCCCTGTGGAGGTGTCAGTAGCTGTGTGTCCATGCAACCAGGAAAAACCATAAGCAAGGATATGATGTCATATATTCCATGGGGCTGGATGTGACTGCAGACCTTCCTGCTGATGAAATCTGCTTCTGAGCAGCTCAGTGAGATGTCAAGCTGTGGTGCTCATCGAGGGGGCCAGTGAGAGCTCAGGAATTCTGGAGGCACTCAAGCCTAGCCAGGGACCCTCATTCTGTCAGAGGTGCACACAGCTGGGTGCTGGTGTCCTTTTGATTTTGAGGTTCAGGGTGCAACTGGAACTGACAAACAAATGCTCTTAGCCAGCAGAAAAGCTTGGCAGATGTCGGAGGGACTGGCAGTCATGCTGCTCACTCCTGAGCTGAGGGTGAGTGTCCCAGGGCTGTCGAGCCCAGTGCTGGTTTTCTGGCCTGGGATTTGAGGGCGAAGTGTATCTTCCTGGTTTTCTGCTCCCCATACTCACACTGGTTTTACATGGGACTGTGAGAGCTTTATCTTGGAGCACCCAAGAGCAGAGCAGCCTCTTTGTCTACCTGATGTTTGTCATAAATGTTAGGGCTCTCAAACTACAGTAGTGCCGTGTCGAAATCGAGAAAGAAGGGTTAAATAAACTTCTCTTCCTCTTCTTGCCTCACATCTTCAGACAGCTGCTGATAGTCTTGCATAGAAGTTATTTATTGTCATATTTTGCTCAAAAAATAGCCCCAAATTAAAACCTCAAATCTAATCAGCCCTGAGTGTTTGGAGAGTCTGGAGATGGAGCAGCTCTCACAGCTGGTTTCTTCTCTTTCCAGCAGACTGAGCTGAACCCCAAATACCACGACAATACCGCATCCTTTCCCTTGACATTTTTAGGCCACCTTTATCACTTATTCATTCCTTTTCTCCCCATGACAGACACTATTGCTCTTTCCTAATGTGCCGGACGACAGAAGACAGAGTGTGCTGTGACAAATGGGCTCCTAAAATACAGCATTATTTTACAGATTGCTTTTTCTGGTTTTGATGCATTAAGTGAGTGGGAGACATGGGTATGCAGGATGCAGAGCAGTTCTTGGCACAACCCGCTGGATGACGCAGATTTTCTCTCTCTTTAAAGGGTGACTATGAAGGTGAAAACGTGGAGCCCAACGACAGAAAAGTAAGTTGATGCACGGTGGGGGTTTAACAAATACATGAGAATCCCAGCCTGAAGAGTCACCTGTTGGAATCTGGGTGTTTTTGCCAAGATGCCACAGAAAATGCTGCAAAAAGGCACTAAATGCCAAGCAGTTTAAGGAAAAAAGTGCTTTCCAGCATTTTAATTTGCCCAAGTGTGGAATGTACTGTGGATATGTATAAAGTACCCAGCTCAGTAATGATACATTTCATGCCACATTGGTAAGAATATTGACATATAACTCCTCCTAAAATTCAGATGATGTCATTTCAGGCCAGCTCTGACAAGAGGATGCTCAGTCATATTCCAGTATCTGTATTGGGCATAAATCCTGCTTCATTCCATGACATGAGAATCAGAATTGGAGGAGTGGGAGGCAGAGGCAATTGAAAACATAAGCATAAAAGTGATTGGGAGAGATAAATATTGAATATTTATCAGGAATAAGAGGTCCTCAACAATGTTTTAATGTGTGCTCTACAGCCAGAAGCTGCCCTGTGGATATACATTGAGGCATGGCATCACTTTTTGCTGAAGTTAATGCTTTAAATTGTGGTTTTATTGTCTGTATAGTGAAAGACATTTGTTCACTGTGGTAAAACAAGTAGGAATTATCCTAAGGAAGTACTTTTCCTAAGGAAGTAGGAAGTAGTACTTTATAGTAAGGAAGCGTGAGCGAAAACCAAATTTTCCACCCTTTGTGGAAATGCTGATTTCTTAAATTCAAAGCTCAGTGACTGCATCTCCCCATCACACTTCCCCGAAGGAGGGTGGCTTTTGTCTATGCATCAGACAAAAACTGAAGTGGAGAGGTGACAACTAGTTCTCTCAGGAGGAGCTACTAAATTTGGGTGTTGTATATCCTGGGCTTTCAGACCTGAAACTTTACCTTCCCTGTTTGTTTCATGATTTTTTTCCAAAGAAATGCTCTGAACGTTCAGGTTGTAGGAAAAGTAGATTTAAAGACCTTCAGGCTGTATATATATATATATATAAAAAAATAGGTTCTCAAAATGGACAATGTGCTGGTCCTTCAGGTGCAAATGGCTCATCAAAAGGCAGTGAATGTTATTTCCCTCCCTCTATTGATTGGTGTTAAAAATACCACACATCTGTCTTTTCATTATTAAGCAACACATTGCTCAGCTAAAAATAGGATGAAAGTCCATGTTTTCTGAAAGTGTCCAGATTATCTTCTTCATTACTAACATCTCAAGCCTCACAAATTCACTATTTTCACAAGTTCAATATGTGTTTGGAAGTGTTTACCTTGGCTTTTGACTTTCAGCCCCATCAAGTACTCTTTTGGTGTGTTTTGGCATGTCTTTTCTGGTTTCTTGAAGCTTTCTTTAATCTTATCCCATACTAGACCAGGCCTAGTGCCTTTTTTAACAAGAAAATTAAAGATTTGAGGCCTGGAAATGAAGTAAATATTTAGGTCTAGTGTGCTGATCTCCTCTAATCATGTCTTTGAAGCTGTGCTTTGAATATCAGGCTGATAAATGTCAGGATAAATGAGATAATTCATTTGTACTTTAGGCACAAATCTGGTTTCAAGTTGCACAAAACTAAAACATGGCAGTGATGCAAAATCTCCTCAGCTCAGTGTTTTTCTGATATGTCTGACCAGCTTAGATCACAGAAAAGGAATCTAATTTCCAGCATCAACCTAGTTTTAAAGATTAAATTTAAATGGGTATATATATAAAAGGAAGGGGCTTAACTAGTGCTGCACGTGGATGTTGAGGTGTCCCAAATAATTGTTTCCCAGAATAGATAGTTGGCCTTAACTATCTATTAGTTAACCTTTTCTTTAGGTTGAAAGAAACCTAAAGCAGAATAAAAATAAAATTTGCAAGAATGTTGCTGTTTAATAAAGGCCTGCTGTTAAGTTTCAGTTTGTGCCCTTACTGTTGTAAGGAAATTAATAATGATGAATGATTTTGGGTTGCAGAGGGGAAAACCTACAGCCCACTTACATTTTTGATGTCATGTTTCTATAAAAGCTGAGAAGTGGCTTTGGTTTTTGGGTTTTTTTAAATGAGTCAAGCCATTTGTATAAGCACAGCAGTTCAGCTTGGAAATTCTCTGTCAATGGTTTGGCAGGAGAATTCCAAAATTGCTGTAGGAGCAAAGTTTGCTCCGGGACTTCTCTGTGATCAAATGCGAACAGGAGGAATGGGCGTGGGCAGGGGCCAGGCTCTGGTCTGCCCTTTTTTTTGCTGCATTTCACTGGAGACATGTAGGTGTTTGATGTCTGACAAGTTTCCCATGATAAAATAGTCCGGAGTTTAGGGAATAACATCCTGTTTGGTCTAGGAATAAGATTAATCCAGTTGCCCTCCCTGCTACTGGTTTTGGTCTTCATTCCCCATTGAGTTCAATTTCTTGTTCCTTCTGTTGGCTGAATTGAATGAAGGAAAAAGGTCCGGTTTGAGAAGCACTATTTAATATATTTTACAAAATAAAGGATAAGCTGAAGGTCTCAGAGGAACCTATTTTTGCAAATCAGTAACAGGGATCATTGTTTTCGTTGGCCCACATCCTGACAAAAAGGAAGAGTGGAAATCACTGGCTTCTTGTGGTTTAAAGCTGAAAAAAAAATTTAAATGCAGCCTTTGAGGCACCTCATCCCAGCACCTTATGCTGGATGCTGAATTATAGCAAAATGGCCTGAGGTTGTGTCAGGGGAGGCTGAGGTTGGAGGTCAGGAAAAGGTTCTTCCCACAGAGGGGGGCTGGACGTATGGATCACAAAACCAGCACTGCTGAGCCTGTCTCTGCTGTAGAGATCCACCAGCCCAGTTGCTGGGGAGCCTTTTGATGTGCTAGGATTCAGCACTCCATTGGAGCACACAAAACCATCACATTTACCTTTAATATTTGATATTTGACGCAGGCTGCGTGTGATTTGGGCTGAAACCCTGGGCTGGTGAGACAGGATCTGTGGCTCCCACGGTGGCCAAAGGAGAAGCCACTGGTGCTTTAGCTCTCCCCTTTCTCTTGCCTTTCTGTTTTCCAGCTCTTGTGTGAGGAGTGGGCCAGCTACGGCGTATTCTATAAGTACCAGCCCATCGACCTGGTGAGGTGAGAGTTCAGCCCGTGGCGTGGAGCTGCCACAGGGCAGAGATGGAGCTCTGCAGGGATGCTCATGTCCTGTGCCCCTGGGGGGAGGCTGCCCTCAGTGCTACCCCCGGGGGATTCCAGAGGATGGGAAATTCACTGGGAGAAAAGGAGTTTCCTGTGAGTTTAGAATGTGCTGATATATCCCACATAGCGTGAAAGCTTGTGGGAGATATATTTTAAATTAATTTTGTTTGCTCGTGATAAGACCTGAGACTCTCTGAAGAAAATGAGGTGCCTTTTTAAGAGAATTCACTCACAGAAGGTCCAAAGATACCAAGTCTCACAGCAGAAACACACTGGGGGTAAAAAATGACCAGTGCAACAAACTTGTTTTCAGGGTGCCTGTATCTCTGGATGGACTCGGAGCATCATGAGAAAGAGAGTCCTCTGAGAAGAAAAAAATTCCCACAGGTCATCAGATCTTACTTTTGCCATGCCTAATCCAGATGTGATTCATAATTTTAGCCATGTTATATTTTAAGAAATAGGAAACATTTCTCTCTCTCTCATTTCTTTCTCTTTTTTTCTAAATGCATTTCAGAAAATACTTTGGAGAGAAGATCGGGCTATATTTTGCCTGGCTGGGAGTTTATACACAAATGCTCATTCCCGCTTCAATTGTAGGGATTATTGTTTTCCTGTATGGCTGTGCAACTGTGGATGAGAATATACCCAGGTAAAATAGATAGATGAATAGATTCTGTTGTTGGAGGGCACTTCAAGCTCAAAGTTGCCTCACTTTAGAAATGTTTTGTCAGCAATATCAATGCCGAGCGCAGCTAAAATTGGGGTTTCTTGTTCCTGGGTCTTGTCCTGTGCCACCCACCTCCCAAGACCCCAGTCCCCATTCCCATCTGTGCCAGCTGGCTGTTGCAGCAGGATGGTGTGCTCCTAAAATTCTCCACCCTCACGCGTCATCTTTTGGAAGCTGTGCTCAAAATTAATCCACCTTCACAGCCCTCCTGATCTCAGCTTCCAGTAAGCCGCGGAACTCTCCCAAGGGCACAGAACAGCCCTTTTCTATCTCATTAGCATTCATTGTTAATATTACTTGGGGATTTGCATTGATGTCCTAAAAATAATTCTTGGCCGGTTGCTCAGGTGGTTGGGGTTTTTTCCAAACTCAGATCATTATGTTAAAACAAACCAGCAAAATTCTGCTAATGAGGGGGTTTGGTGTTTCCCAGCACAGAGTGCTGAGGAGGGCATTGTGTGACAGAGCGATGCATCAAGAATATACATCCCCCAAATAAGCTACTGTGATCACATCAACAAAATCTGGATGTCCTCCTACTTTTAATCTTTCAGCAAGTTTTGTATTAAAACATTTTTTAAACCCTCTGATTTTGTATTATTCACCTTGTATGCATCATCAGCTGGAGATGCAAATGACACGGGTTGTACTACAAGCGCCAGCCTGAATAACAAAGCAGATAATGGGTACCAAAAAATAGATTTAAATTTTTTTTGTTCATTAAGATTGCTTTGTAGTGCTTCCAACAGTTGAAGAAAGTCAAAGGGAGGGTCACTGTTGCTATTTCACAGATGGAGCACAGAGGAGATAAATTGGTTGAACTCCAGTCTCTTGATGTTCAGCACTTCCCATGTACCTTATCTATCACTGTAGTTTGTATTTCAAAACAAGAGTGTTTTATTTTTTATTCTGTAAGATCTTAGAGTAGAAAGCATAGAAGCCTTATGGCTTTCTTCATTTTCCCTCTTACTCCCTGGAATGGAAATAGAGCTGGGGAAGGAAGGAGGGAGGGAGACAGCCTTACATGAGGATCTCAGCTCCTGCAGTGGTGTAGGATTGTATCCAATAATCCTACAGAAACAGCTGCTGTCCAGAGGAGAAAAGATCACCAGGGCACGAAGCTGGAGCCATCCTGACTGTGCTTTTCCCTTCTCTTGTGGCTTTTTTGCAGCATGGAGATGTGTGACCAGAGAAACAACATCACCATGTGTCCCTTGTGTGACAAAACGTGCAGTTACTGGAAGATGAGCTCCGCTTGTGCCACTGCCCGTGCAAGTCATCTGTTTGATAACCCTGCAACTGTCTTCTTCTCAGTCTTCATGGCTCTCTGGGGTAAGAAGATCTATGCCTTGATGTTAAGCTTTTAATTATTAAAAATACAACAGGAAGAAACAGAGGAGATAAAGCAGTATATTTATACATAGGCAGTTAATGATACAAAGAACTTATCTTTTTTTTTTTTTTTTTTCCTTTTTTTTTTTTTGTTTCCCATGAAACTGTCACACCCAAATTTATATTCTGGACTGGAGGCTAAAATTCAAAAAGTTGCTCAAGCTGAATAGCAAATGAAATTGTTAAGCATCTGTCATAAAACTGCTGTGTGGTATGTCAAAATTTCATTAACGGAATTGCAC